>APFE030541999.1:7771-81177 GCA_000404065.3 Pinus taeda | reverse complement strand
ATTAATTAATATTTATTTTAATATTATTAATTATATATATTATTATGTTTATACATATAGCATTAAAAATTAGTTTATATATAATAACAAATTAATCTGCAATTATCCTAATTTAACCTTCTTTCTATAAAATTAATACATTTTTTTCTCTTTTGTATTTAAGACATATATATATTAATATAAATTAGTTAACTAATTAATTCCATAGTAAGTATTATATATAGTATTATTTTACACATTTACTTATATATAATGCATTATTATATATTAATATTTTAATTTTAATTGACCCAATAAAATGTATTATAAATTAATTATAAACAAGATTAACTCAATTAGGGTAACAATTATAGAAAATAGGGCTTTTAGAAGATTAGGTACAATAATTAATGTTTTAGAATATTCATATATATTTAGGTTAGATTTATTGAATTAATTAAATAAATATTTGTACATATTTTTACGTATAATGTGGTATTTAAAATTAATTAAATAAAGTATTTCTACCAGATTAACCTAACTCTTAATATAAAAATATTTTAATTTTAAATTAATTAGAGGACGTTTGACTAGGGTTTTGTAGCCGTTAGAGTGTTTTAGCCGTTGGAGTCTCTGCTTGGACTATTTAAATCGCTGAGCTAGATCTGTATTTTCAACTTGTCCTGACGATGAACCACATTGGTTGGTTCGAAACGCGTTGGCAGAAATCTTTCTTATGTGATTTACGCTGAAGCTCTCCTTATAACTATGACAAATCACAGAAGTCTCAATTCTACAATTTATTTATTTTTATGACGGGAAACATTACAAGTGGTATCAAAGCAAAGGTTTCAAAACTGTGGCCTTTGGGAGATAAATGAGTGAAACAGATTGTTCTCATGCTATCTCTAATTTTTTTATTTTTTTATTTTTTTAATTTTGTTATGATTAATTATTTCCTTTGAACAAGTTCTTAGAAAGAAACAGAGTCTATTAAAATGAGAAGGACAGGCAGTGGACCCCATGGGTTCGTAGCTGGTCAGGGATCCACAATAAGCCCCGGAAGAAACCCGGAGTTATGGGTACAGATTGGGGAAGAGACTCGAAGTACAAATCACGCAATATTGGAATTCGTACAAGAACTAAGGAACGAAATAGCACGATTAGAAGAGGATAATGCTAGAATAAATATGCAATAGGAAAGAATTTTGAAGAGTTTATCAGACAAACAGAACCAACAATTGCCAAATCCTAGTGCTGAACCGCAGAGAGGGTCGGAAGAACAAAACCTCCATACCGAGCTGGACCAATCAGAAGGAGGCAATGAAGAGCAAGAAGAACATTCTGATAATGCTTCCGAACAGCAGACATCAAAGAGGCAGCGAATCGAACTGCAAGGTGAATTTCGCAAAATCAAGCCGCCGCATTTTGACAGGGAACAAGAAGAGGCAGCGGAGGCATGGTTAATCAATATGAACAAATATTTTCAGCTATAGGAATACGATCATAACCTCCAGCCACGCTTATCTATCTTTCAATTGCAGGGGAAAGCCACTTTATGGTGGGAGGAAGTTAAAATAGTGAAAGGTGTAAATGAGCAGAATGTTACCTGGGACAAATTTCAGAAATATTTTAAAGAAAGGTATCTAACAGAACGGTTTTATGATGAAAAAGCAAGAGAATTTCATGATTTGCGTCTGGGGCAGCAGACCATGGACGAATTTATCACTCGCTTCACCTCACTACTTCACTATGTACCTTATATCAAAGAAGAGAAGGCTAAAGTACAAATATTTATTAGCAGTTTACCCCTGTACATGAGGGAGAGGATTGAATTTGACAATCCGAAAACTATGGATGAAGTTATACGTAAGGCAAGATTTTGCTATCAGCAAAGTAAACTGAAAGGAGAAGTTGCAGGGAAAAAAGGAACTGACAAAAGAAACAATAGATTGGCTGGAAATAGTAAAGGGAGCCATGGAGGAAGTAATAGAAGTTTTGCAAAAGGACCAAACAGCAGAAACTTTCATTTCACTCAGAACAACGCCAACCAGTGAATCAAGGACCAATGAGCCCCCTGGTAAATGGGACGTGAGGTAACAGCATGACCCCTTGTACAGTGTTGGGGCTGTGGCGGACCCCATTATATTAAGAACTGTCCGCAACGAAAGGGGAATGAACAGATCTCCCAAATTCAAGAAGCGTCGACTGTTGGGGACGTGGGACGAAGTATACCCTAGATTAATGCTACCCTAGAAGACCGTCAAGTGGAGTACCAGCCGACTATGGTAGAACTCGAAGGTAAAATTTTAGATTTTTCTGTAACTATTTTAGTTGACCCAGGAGCTACATTAAGTTACATTAGTCCGAAGGTGATAGAGCACTGTAAGTTACAGGCTATAAAATTTAAAAATCCCTGGCTGGTACAGTTGGCTACAAGGGCTAAAAGGCGGGTACTTGCCAAAGTTATTGACTGTCCCTTAAAGATAGCTGGACAGTCAATAACAACAGACTTGAATGTGCTTCCCCTTGGTTCCTACGACATTCTAATAGGCATGGATTGGTTAGAAAAACATTGGTCCCTTGTTAATTGCAAAACGAAGACTGTCTATTACAGGGATGAGTTGGGGATATAGTAGGAGTTGCAAGGAATTAAGCGGCCAGTACTAATTCGGCCAGTAACTGCTTCCCAGTTAGCAAAGTGTATTAGGAAAAAGTGCCAGATTTATGCCATCCAGGTGGGCTATGCAGACTCAAAAGACAAAACGACCCTATTAGAAAACATTCCTGTCATACAAGAATTTGTTGATGTATTTCCCGAGGAAATTCCCGGATTTTCGCCTAAAAGGGACATAGACTTCACCATCGAATTGGTACCCGGAGCAACACCCATATCACAAGCGCCCTATCGAATGAGCGTACCAGAGTAGACGGAATTAAAAATGCAGTTACAGGAATTGCTGGATAAAAATTATATTCGCCCTAGTGTGTCCCCATGGGGAGCTCCAGTGCTGTTCGTTAAGAAAAAAGATGGAACCCTTCGTATGTGTATAGACTATCATCAGCTGAACAAACTGACCATCAAAAACAAGTACCCTCTACCTCAGATTGATGAACTCTTTGATCAAGTGAAGGGGGCAATAGTGTTTTCCAAGATCGATTTACGATCAGGTTATCATCAGATTAGAATCAAGGAAGAAGACATCACTAAAACAATGTTAAGAACCATGTATGGACATTATGAATTTGTGGTGCTACCCTTCGGATTAACTAACGCACCTGCAACTTTTATGTGTTTGATGAACAACATATTTCATCAATATCTGGACAGATTTGGATTAATATTCATTGATGATATATTGATATACTCCTGCACTATGGAAGAACACAAGGAGCACCTCAGATTAGTACTGCTAACTCTCCGGAAACATCACTTGTATGCTAAGTTTAGCAAGTGCGACTTTTACAAGGAAGAAATACAATATTTGGGCCACATAATCACAAGGGACGGGATTGCAGTAGACCCTGAAAAGATAAAGACCATACTAGATTGGTGTGTAACAAAAGACGTGGCGTACATTAGATCTTTTATGGGATTAGCAGGATATTACAGACGTTTTGCAGAAGGCTTTTCCAGGGTAGCTTACCCTATCACCTCTCTATAGAAAAAGGGAAAGGTTTTCAGATGGACCCCAGAATGCTAGAAAAGTTTTGACCAACTTAAACATCTACTCACCATGGCACCCGTCCTGAGTATAGCAGAACCTAATAAACATTATGTGGTGTGCACCGACGCGAGTAAAGAAGGTGTGGGGGGCATGTTGATGCAAGAAGGCAAGGTAATTGCTTATGAATCCAGAAAACTTAAGGAGCATGAACAAAAATACTCTACCTATGATTTGGAATTGGCTGCCGTCATACACGCATTAAAGATGTGGCGACATTATCTTGTGGGAAGGAAATTTTTGCTGATGACCGACAACCACAGTTTGATCAACTACTTTAGCCAACCCACTCTGAACGCCAGACAGGCAAGGTGGGTAGATTTCCTCAGCAGTTTTGATTTTGAAATTAAACATTTAAAAGGAAAAGAGAATCGAGTGGTTGATGCCTTAAGTCGGAAGGTCCACTGTATACATGAAGTTTCCTATAGTAATTAAAAAGATAGCAAAACAAGATGATGTATACCAGCAAATAAAACAGCAAGTACAACAACTCGGAAGTGAGAAAAATCAGCAAGGATATGAAGTAGATAATGCTGGAATACTATACTACAAGAAAAGGCTATATGTACCTGATCAAAACACTATTAAAAAAATTGATTCTCGATGAATTCCATATCAGCCACTATGCTGGACATCCTAGTTATCAGAAAATGATAACAACAATACGTAAAGAATACTATTGGCCAAGAATGCAAAAGAATGTGGTTGAGTATTTGGCCCAATGTTTGGAATGTCAACAAATTAAGGTAGAACATCAACATCGAGCAGGACTATTACAGCCATTACCTATTCCGGAGTGGAAATGGGAAACCATTTCTATGGACTTTATAACAGGACTGCCTAGGATAAAGAAGAATAACGATTCTATTATGGTGGTGGTTGACAAGCTGAGCAAAGAAACATATTTCATACCTGTACAATCCACCTATCGGGCTGTACAAATCGCCCATATCTTCATACAGAATGTGTTCAAATTACACAGACTTCCAAAAGCATGCCGTGAAGTTCACATCAGCCTTTTGGAGGACACTCTTTACAGAGTTAGGAACGCAGCTGAACTTCAATACAGCGTACCATCCTCAGACCGATGGGCAGACAGAGTGAGTGAATCAGGTAGTTGAGGACATGCTATAAGCATATGTGATGTAGAAACCCACACAATGGGAAGAATATTTGCATTTAGTTGAATTTTCTTACAATAACGGATATCATGCTTCACTACAAATGAGCCCTTTCGAAGTATTATACGGACGGAAATGTCACACACCCTCGAGCTGGAGTGGCCCTAAAGACAAACTAAGGTTGGGACCGGAGATGCTTAAAGAAATGGAGGTTATGGTAAAAAGACTGCGCTCCAATTTAAAAGTCGCTCAAGATAGGCAAAAGAGTTTTACTGATCATAAAAGAAGGTACAAAGAATATCAAGTCGGTGACCATGTCTACATAAGAATTCAAGCTCAAAAGAGTACATTACAATGCAGTGGGTGTACCAAATTGGCACCCCGGTATTGTGGACCATTCCAAATCTTGGCAGGAATCGGGCACGTGGCTTACCAACTCACCCTGCCAAGTCACATTCGAATCCACAATGTTTTCCATGTATCTATTTTAAAAAAATATTTTTAAGACCCCAAACATGTAATTCAATGGCAAGACATACGGGTCGAACCGAAAGGTGAAATCTTGGTCGAGCCGCTGAGCATTCTCGACCGGAGAGAAGTACAACTGCGGAAGCGAGTTATTACCCAAGTTAAAGTGCAATGGAAGCACTTTGGGCCTGACGAGGCCACTTGGGAGGACGAAGAACTCATAAGGAAGGCTCACCTAGAGCTGTTCCTTACCAATGGACATCGGGACAATGTCCAAATTCCAGGGGGGGAATGTATAAGGCCCCGAAACTGAGGTAAATATTTAATTTTACTATGGTAAATAAAAGACTACTGGAATTAATAGTTGGAATTTAATTATATTGTTTTTCTTGTTTTAAGTAATGACTCTTGAAAGTTAGAACTTCCCAAGAAAGGGAAGGCCAGATAGTTGTGGAATTTTTCCGAAACCCTAACCATCTTTCCCTAACTAGAAGGGGTTTCCAGATGAAAAGGGAAGGAGGACAGAAAAGGAGGGGTTCGCTGTGCTATAAGGACAGACAAGGGAAGGGAGAAGGAGGATTTGGCTAAGTCTGGTAAGGACTAGATAGCCAGGCACGGAGTGCCAACAACTTGTTGATGGACAATGGTCCTGCAAGTAGCACGGAGGGGAGGTTCGGTTCTTGAGGAACGAGTCTCGTGGATGGGAGGCAAATTATAAGAAATTGGAAACAGGTAATCTCGATTTCTGGGAAAAGGGCTAAGTGTCTAAAGAACCAGGTAAACAACTCAACCCTGTAAACTATTTCTTTTCTTTTTCAAAAAAAAGGGTAGGAAAGAAAATGAATAGTACATATTATTTGAGTTTAGACTGCATGACGCTGTTCATTATAACATAAAGTAAACAGTACCTAGTGGAGTGATTTAACATAGAAACATAGCATATTCGGCTACAATGAAACCATAAACAAAGTACATGTATCAGCAATGCAACATAACAGGAATGGAAATAAATTAATGGGCTATTCTCTGTCTACATATAAATATTATCCCGTGCTGTACATTAGAAAAGACCATGAGAAATTGTCACCTATTAAAAAAAAATGGGACTTGATTAGGAACGATGTAGTTAAGAATTAATTTATCCACGATGAACACACAATTGTTCAATGCAAGTTATCCAAGAACTAAACAATAGAACTCAAGAACAATGCTAAATATTAATGGATTTGCGGCTTCATCTGGAGGATTTACCTCGAAACCCCTGCCTCGTATCGAATGAACGACAGAACACGGGTCAGGACCGGATTCCGCAACTCTTAACAAGGGTTTTAAATAAAATTCTTAAGTCGAGTTCCAGAACAAGATTCAGAGGATTTCGTTGGAATGACGGACATTTCGGGGTACCGAAAGTATCCACACAGAAGACTCAGGAAAAACAAAGGTCGTATTCTCCTGCTACAAGAGTAATGACTATGAACATTGATAATAACATAACGCAATAACATAACGAAATATGTGAACATGGGTTAATTCCTACATAATTTAAGGGTTCATATAACTGCCGGAGTCTACACAGTGGTCGCAGTTAGAACCCTGTGTACAAGAAAACTGTCTAAACATTAACCATAACAACATTTGAAGATAGAATTATCGGCTCTTGGCAAATTGGGGAAAATACTAAGGAGGTCGACTATCCATTCTAGACAATGGAAGTCCCTCTGCAAATGAAAGAGCGCACTGGACGCAGTGGAATAAAAGAAATGTGAGTAATAATAATGCACAAGAAATGTGAGTAATAATAATGCATGAGATTCAATAAAACATCATACACTTTTGATTTTAATACAAAGCTGTTAAACATAACCACTGTATTCCAGAGCTAAAATATTTTATGAAAGCATAACGAAGAAAAACGATAATGGGAAAACAGTACAAAAGTATATATATAAGGAACGATAACTTTACATTCAAAACAGTCTTTCCAATAATCCAAACGCATAAACCCAGAACCGAGAATAATACATGCGGAAGATTTAACCAATGTTCAGTTGTAGCCGGCTGAATAAATATAATTCATAGCTAACCTAACTCGCCCAAAGTTGGGTCCACACCGTGTAAAAACTACATCTATGAATTTCAGAACAGTAAACCCGGAAAGATTTGCATTCACCCAGCGGCACATAAATTAATTACAGTAAATAAAAAACCAGTAAAGGAGTACTGCTCCTCCTTAAGGCGAGATTGGCCACCAAATGACCAGCATTCAGGAAGGGCTGAGAGCCATGGCGAGCTGATTAACTTCCACTCTTTGAAGAGGGACTTACCAAAGAGTGATGGGTCCTTGCCTCAGGACGATGGCTTTCCCCATTCATGAACCGGCATGGTTCCATCTGTCTGCAGGCAACAACAACACATGTAATGGATTAATGAAAACTGCCAGGAATTTTGACGATTACTTTAGAACACAAAGAAAAACAAGCAACCAAATCAACAGTAGATCGGGTTAAGGCATCCGCTCTCACCTACGAAGCCATCGCCATCATCAACCAAGGAGTCGGGCTTGAACTGGGTTCTTACCTCGAATCCATTCCGCGGAGGTAAAATCTCACCAGAGCAAAACTCCGCCAGAAATCTACAACCGAATGAATTCACTGCCGATGCATTCGAGGTTGATGAAAACGCGGAGAGGTCTCCACCGTCCGATTGCGAGGAAGAAGCACCACCGTGGATCCGGATGTGGATCCCGAGCAAATCTGGTGAGACCAGACGGTCCACCGGGTGATCACATGTAAATACACTGAGAATTTAATAAGTGTATGTAGTATAACTGGCCCGCCTTAGGGTGAGGCGGCCTCATAAACGAGGTTTAATCTTTAATATTGCAAAGTATTAAATGGCTTGTGAATTACAACTGGCCCGCCTTAGGGTGAGGCAGCCTCATAAAACGAGGTTTAATATTAAACACAGTATAGTATTAATTGGAGTATGTATTATATTGGCCGCCTTAGGGTGAGACGGCCTCATAACCGAGGACTTAACATTATCAACTTAATACAGTTAAATAATATCCTGGAAATTAAATGCGCCTTGAATTCCATGTAACCATAGATTTGATACATATGGGTAAGACCGTAACAAAAGTAAAATGTACTAAGTGAACGATATTAATAGTTAATTTTTATTTATTTATTTTTTTTATGAAAGGAAACATTACACAAGAATTCATTGTGTCATTGTAAAGTAACATTGTGTCATTGTAAAGTAAAAACATGAAAGTAAAAGTAACTTAATTTCCTGGGGTGTCACACTCACTCTCTCAACCCTTGAATACTTGAATTGTTTAAACAACATAGCTTAAACCTGCAATTCTAAATTTAAAATTAACCCCCTTAAAGAAGGATAAAAAACCTTTACTATACATTAAATGCTATAACAATAAGAATTGTTTTTTTCTTCATATAATAAATAGATATTTTATGGATTTTTTTATTAATATAATTTTATATATATTTCAATGTCATTTACTTTTACATATTGAAATATGATGCACATTGAATTTTTTAATTAATTAATATTTTTAGATGTCCCATATTTTATTATTATTAAGAATAGAATGAAGCACAATTTCTCCCTCTTTTTCCAACTAATATCAATTTATTTTTTGTTTTTTAATTGCTTTAAATTATTTAAAGTGGTATAGACATTTCTCTTAAACCTTTTTTATTTATAATTTGAGTGAGAGTGAAATACTTTTTATATTTCTTTCCAGGTTGTATTATAAAAAAAATATTGGGATTTCACCTCAGTTTTTTCCATCAAAAAAATCATAATCAAAGATACTTAAAAAAAAACTATTTTTTATGTATACTTTTAAATAAATTAACAAAAACATAATAATTTTAAGAAAATTAATTTAAGTATATATTACTCTATCTAATTATATATATATATATATAAGGCACACACCTAGCCTAATATTTATAAGTAATATTTTTCAATTTTTATAATAAAATTTAAATCAAAATATTTTGATTAAAGACTTCAGTATTTAGTATTATTAATAATCTAAGAAACTTAGTGTTTTATAAAAATAACTAAATACAAAATAAAATAATAGGTGCTAATAATATAACTTAAACCTAAGGAGTATTTATTATAAGATATTTTGATTGTTTACCAAAGCATATATAATTTTTATATAAAATATGGTTCAAGAAGAATATATCATTTTTTTTCCTTTTCCCTATATTGTTGTATATCTGAATTTCTTATTTACATTACAGTTTTATATTTTGCTATATACAATTGGCAAAGAACTCATGCAGGTTTCATAACCAGGGGCTTTCAAGATTACTACACATGTTAGACTCAGTTGGGCAGTACAACATATAAAGAGGCAAAGGTATTGCAGTGCATACTGTGTTGTCTGTCTCTCCCTGAATCGTCCTGCAGCAATCGCGAGTTCATTGGTGTGCTTCTGTCCTTAGCCGCCGCGCAGGGCGTTTAACTACGAGTGGTAAGATATTTCAACGTACTGGAAAATTCCAGAGACAGAAACGTTCCGAAAGAAACAGGACATCATCAAATTTCAGTCTTCACATTTCATATCAAAATATTAAAAAATTATGCGGTGTATCCTTTAGGAAGTTGATAGATTGCACAATATGCTAGACTGCTCTGGTACTTAGCTATAATTAGCTCTTTTTCGGCTACGGAAAATGGGTAGCGTCGAAAAGTCTGAATGAACGGGTAATCTTCATATTGAGGTGCAGGTGTGAATCCGCTCAAAGAAAGCCGGTGTAGAAAAGAGGGTGGCAGAGCTAATGGAGAGTACTGTGAAAGAAAGAAATTCAGATCTGTCTCTGTTAGTCTGTAGGTTACCACAAACTTTCCGACATGGCATAGAAATAAGAGCCGGTGGGGAATGAGGATTTTCTGCTGTGCGCTGGAGGCCCACCACGTTATCCCGAAGCTGATCAAGTCTGCCCGCAGTAGTCGCTCATCAGCCAGAGTTATGATCAGTTCTGAAACAAAGACAGAACAAGCATATGGTGTGCCACCTGATAAAGGACAGCATGGATCTTTGGAATTAGGTGTATATTTTCGAAGCAATTGTTCGAAAATTTCGTCCCAGGTCCATATTTTCGAAGTAATTGTTCGAAAATTTCCTCCCTCCCTCGAGTGTATTTTTCTTTTTCAACATCTCTAAAAGAATACATTTTATAGTTTTAGAGATGCATTGTGTACTCTCGTTAGCTTTTTTGCACCAGGTACAAATAAATACATTCTATAATTAATGGAAAACGAGAATATATAATATTTTCGAAAAATGCATTTCATACTCGATAATAGTATTGAGTAAAGGTTAAATAACTATGTAAGCTTAGTAATACTAAAATTAGTATTGATGTTAGTAATATGCACTAGATAGATGTGTTTGATTATTTTGATGTTGCTATGGGACAAATAAGATCAATAAAAATTGATAGTTTATTTAAAGTTAGAATTCTTGTTTTTAAATGATAATGATTTTTAAATGATAATGAAAAGTAATGTAATATTGTTTCTAAATGATAATGATTTTTAAATGATAATGAAAAGTAAGAATTTAGACATTTCAAAATATTATCACTTCTTCTATTAAGGAAACAAAGTATCACGTTCTTTATCATGGAAACAAAGATGCTATTATTAGAATTTTTTTTATCAAAACATGAGACTTTGTGATCCATATTTATGTTTGAAGGTTGCTTGCAATATGTAATGGTGGAGGTTTCCAATGTACTATTGAGATTCATCTTGGTCCTGAAAATTAACCTTATTATTATAGGTTTCTAAACTTCAACCATCAAACATTGCGCCTAATGATGTTCATCTTTGTGTTGAATATAAACCTACTGAGTAGCTAACATTGCGCCGACTAATGATGTTCATCTTGGTCCTAAAGATGAAATTCCTTTAACATTGTCGATGCTATTTATTACAACACAAGCTTCAAGCTTATTCTTTATCAATTTTGATAACACTATTTATTATATTTTGAGATCAATTTTGATAACACTATTTATTATATTTTGAGATATTCAATATTTACAACGTTAAAAGCATAAGTACAATTTTTTCTTGATACAGTGGAGCTCTTAAACTTGAGAAAGACCTGACTTTTTTAAATCTTTGAAAATGTTATAGGTAAGGGTAAATTTGCAGAAAATGTTGAAAAAATATATAAAAAGGTAATTTTATAATATTTTCAAAAAGTATAACAATAGTATTTTAAGGGCAAACTCATTTTTGTGATCAAATATTATGGATCTTGCAAAAATTAAGAAATCAAGATTCAATCCCCAAAAGATAAATTATATATTATATATATATATATAATAAAACTATCTTTTTTTTAATATAAATTAATATTTATTGACACAATATCTTGAAAAATATTATATTATATGTAATTAACCTTTTAATTTATTTATAATATTTACTAAATAATATATTAGGAAATAAATTTGATATAATATATATAATAAAAGTATAAATTAATATATTTTTATGTTTACATATTTTTTTATTAAGTATACTTAAATTTAATTTTTATTATTTTTATATTTAGGAACCAAGGTATTAGAAAGAATTCGTTATTTTTGTTTCAATGTTACACATCCCGATATTATTAATTATTATTACAAAAACGTTAATAATTTATATTAAAAAAAACGTTAAAGTTTTAATTATTTATAGTTTAAAGATTTTTTTATTTTTTTGTTCTCAATACTGAAATGTGTGTGAATGATGTTATCATGGTTAGGTTGTGTGAATGAATCGTGGTTATTTTTATAGAGGTTGATAATTTTCTTGATATTTAGTTTTGAAAAAAAAATTATAGTTAAATTGATTAGATTTTTTGATAAGTATTGGGGGTTTTTGCTGGGTATTATATTAGATATCATTTTATAATTTTAGAGATTCAACTTGTTTAAGTAAGTCATTCATCTACCACCACTTCCATGAGAGGTAGTGTAACTCACTAATAGTCCACTTAGCATTCATTACATCAAGCGATGCTGAGGGGAGTGAAGAAGTGGGATTGAAACTAGTGAAATGAATCACAACCTCAATGATCACTTCTGCAGCTTGCACATGGTAAGGAGGACTTATAGAGAAGTCATCCATCCGAGATCACCTCGGGGACCATGGTTAACTATGGAGTTTTCCGCACAATCAAGCCCACTTAACTTGCTACCACAATTGCAAAACCTTAGCAAATATTGTGACTCATGAACCACTCAAGTAGAGTTCCCTTCACTCTTTAGTATTGCGGATTTTCGGGGTGCATTATATTAGATATCATTTTCGGGGTTTTCGAAGTTCATTATATTAGATATCATTTTCTGGATTCACTTAATTATATTAGATATCATTTTCGGGATTCACTGTGTTAAGTAAGTCATTTATCTATGAGAATTTCTATGATAAGTTATCGCAATTCACTAATTTCTCATTTTTGGATAGTCCACTTACCACTAGTAGATTAGGTTTTTTTTTATATATAATTAATTGAAAAAATTTTAATTATATAATTAATGTATTAATAATTATGAATGTAGATAGTAGTGTTAATAAATAATTATAAACTTATCGTCTATATAACTAAGTTATATTGATGATATATGAGGTGTATATTTTAATATTTGTATAATTTGATTGCGTTAATATTAATTATTTTAATAATTGTAAATTTCTCTTGTTTATACGAGAAACGTGCCAGGCTCTAGCTGATACAGTAAATCCATCTTCTACAAAATCTGCAGGTACGTATACGGAGCTATATTTGTTTGAAGACATACTATACGGCGCTTGAAGGGACTACGTTCTGCACTATGAAAGCTGCAGAGATCTGAACCCTGAAGGCTTGAAGTTGTCAGGTACGTTGTCTGCTTTCATTTAACTTTAGATTTATTCCCGTACTACTGCGCTTTCGTTTTCGTGAGGATCTCGTGGAACGGGACGATCTGGTAACAGTTCAATGGCCATCCAAATTCCTTCCCAAGAATGCATGCCCATAGAATCAAATGCGCTAGGGTTACTACGACTTCGTTCACTGCATGTAGACTGCCTAATAAGCTAGGGTTGCTATGACTTCGTTCGGTCCATGTAGGCTGCCTAGCCTTCCTAGATTCTGTGCAGTTAATTTGTCCGTGGTCCCAGCCATATCAATTCCGAATGGAATCAAATGAAATTTCTCTGATACTCTCTGATGCCCGTCTAGCTGCAAGACGCTTATACCCTAGAGATATTGAGAAGCAACTCATATATCAAGCTGGCGATTGGAATCAGCAAAGTGAGCTGTGTCAATGACTAGTCGTCTGAATTTGCAGGGGGGACACCAGGCACACCAGTATTATGGGAGCTCGTACTCATTACGGCTGATGAGTATATCGTTGATTACGATCTAATTCCCCAGACAAGGAATCACAGGTTTTCTGTGATTCCCATCCACAGATGTGCCACCATAGTGTTGTGAAACAGAATTTATATACTATGTGAAATTTGGTAACTAAATAATAAAAGCACTATCTGGGAAAATAATCAAAACAATATCATAATGAAAAAAGGGTTATATAAATATAATAAATGAGTAGGAAAAAACTCGAAACAATTTGAATATTAATGTTTTTCATGCAGCTAATTAAATCTAAAGGATTCGAATACTAATGTTAGTTTTTTCATGATTTTAGATTAGAATATTAGTACAGTCACAATAGTAAGTAAATGAGTTTGCAAAGTACCCCTAAAAATTAATGGCAATATTAATTATAATATTAATATCGATAAAATGTAATATTATTATTTATATGATAAAATAATTATTATAATATTTTTTGATAATAAATATAAATTATTAATTTATATTTAAATTTAAAGATTAAAATTATAAATTCCTATCATAATATTATAGATGGGAAATATGAATATTAGATGAATAATTTGAGGATTGATATTATAAATTTAAGGGATTAATATTAAAAATTCAATAGGTTTTAAACCTAAGGGATAAATATTATAAATCTAACTAATATAAACTCTATGATTAATATTATAAACCCTAAATAAATATGGTTAATAATGTTTATAAACCCAAAGGATTTGTATTAAATCCTAGGATTAATATTATAAACCCTATGAATAATATTAGACCCTAATAATATGAACCCATAGATTAATAAACCCAAAAGATTAATAAATACAAGGTATATTATAAACCTTAGGTATATAAACCCTAAGATAAATATTATAATCCCTAAATTAAACATGGTTGACTATGGTTTAACATTTTAGATTTTCATATTGCCACAATTTTTGTCACCGTGTGACGTTGGACCATGGTTGACCATGGTTGATTTTCATATTCATAGAATTTTTGTCATAGTGTGACATTGGACCATGGTTGACCATGGTGGCCCATAATTATAAACCCACGGATTTTTATTGAAATCTTGGATTAATGTTACAAACCTTATGAATAATATTATGCCCTTGGAATATGAATCCTTAGATTAATAAAAACAATGGATTGATATTATCAACGTAAGGAACAATATTACACCCTATGAATATGAACCCTTAGATTGATAAATCCAACAGATTGATATTATAAGCCCGAGGGAATGATAAAACCAATGGATTAATACTAAAAGACAAGGTATTAATAACAAACCCAAGGTATTAATATCAAAACCAAGGGATTAATATTAATCCCAAGGGATTAATATTATAAACCCAAGCTACATAAAATGAAAAATAAACATGGCGTGCCATTGTTGATTTTCATAACTAGAGAAACTTGGTCGCAATATAATGCTAGACCACCATTTTTCATGTTTAAATATCATTATAAATGCAAGGGATTCATACTAAACCTAAGGATCAATATTATAATCCCTACGAATAATATTGTACCCTAAGAATAAACCCGAGGGAACAATAAACCCAAGAAAATAACACCAAAATCGAAAGGGACTATGAAACCGACAGAATAATATTTAACTGAACAGATTAGGTCAACCATCTTTTATTTTCATATTCAAACAATATTCGTTACAATGTGATGTTGGAACATGGTTGACCATGGTTGACTAACATTATAAATCCAATATGTTGTTCAACATTGCGTTACCATGCCACAATCCTTAGATGAACAAATCCATGGCATTGATACCATAACCCGAATGAGAAAAACAATATGGGATCGATACTCTAAAACCCCAAGGAGATATCAACCCAACAAAATAATAATAAACCGATGGGACCAATCTTATAAACCAAGGGTATATAAATCAAAATAAAACCTTATACAAACATGGTTCACTATCTTTTTCACTATGGTTGAGTTTCAACTTGAGAGAATCCTTGTCAAATAGAAACATTGGATCATAGTTATTAAACCTAGTTGACAACCCAACACCATAATTAGAGACTATGGTGCCTATGAATAACTATTGCAGTCAATGATGCTTGTCCAAAAATATTTTCCATATTGGAACAATTTCATCATAAAGTCATACTCAACAATTCACCACCATGACTCTCCATGATGATATACCATGCTTGAGCATGGTTGACAATCATTATAAGCCATAGGGATTCATACTATACCATGATTAGACCCAAGGATCAATATTATAAACTTTAACAAAAATATTGCACCCTACGAATAAACCCAAGGGATTAAAACTACAAACCCAAGGGAATAATAAATCCAAGGGATTAATATCATGATCCCAGGCCACATAAACCAAAAAGTAAACATGGTTGAACATGGCTTATAAACCAAAGGATTGATATTATAAACCTAAGGAACAATATTACACCCTATGAATATGAACCCTTAGATTAATAAATCCAACAAATTGATATTATAAGTCGAAGGGAATAATAAAACCAATGGAGTAATATTAAAACCCAAGGTATTAGTGTCAAACCCAAGGAATTAATATCAAACCCAGGGGATTAATATTAAAACCAATGAATTAATATAATAAACTAAAGCTACATAAAAGGGAAAGTAAGCATGGTGTGCCATTGTTGATTTTCATAACTAGAGAAGCTTGGTTGTAATATAACGATAGACAATCATTTTGTATGGTTAACCATAATTATAAAAGAAAGGGATTCATATTAAACCTAAGGATCAATATTATAATCTGTAAGAATAATATTATACCCTAGGAATAAGCCCAAGGGAACAATAAACCCATGAAAATAACACCAAAATTCAAAGGGATTATGAAACCAATAGAATGATATTTAACTAAAACAGATTGGGTCAACTATTGTTTATCTTCATATTCAAACAATATTCGTCACACTGTGATGTTGGAACTTGGTTGACTAACCTTCTAAACCCAATCTGTCATTCAACATTACATAACCATGACACAAGCTTGAGATGAACAAATCCATGGCAATGATAACATATCCCAAACGAGAGAAAAAATAGGGGATCGATACTAAAACCCCAAGGAATTATAAACCCAACTAAACAATAATAAGACAAAGGGACCAACCTTATAAACCCAGTGTATACAAATCAAAATAAACCCTTATACAAACATGGTTCACTATCATTTTAACTATGGCTGAGTTTCAACTTGAGAGAATCCTTGTCAAATAGAAACATTGGATCATAGTTATTAGATCTAGTTTAGAACCCAACAACATAATTAAAGCCTATGGTGCCTATGAATAACCATTGTGATCAATGATTCTTGTCCACAAATATTTTCCATATTGCAACAATTTTCATTTTAAAGCCACTCAACAATTCACCACCATGATTCACCATGACAATATACCATGCTTGAGCATGGTTGACCATCATTATAAACCATAGGAATTAATATAATACCATGATTAGACGTAAGGATCAATATTATAAACTTTAAGAAAAATATTGCACCCTACGAATAAACCAAGGGATCAAAACTACATACCCATGGGAAAAATAAATCCATGGGAATAACAAAAAAATAAAAGGAACTATGAAAGTGAGGGAATAATATTTAACCCAATTGAATGGGTTCACCATTAGCAATTTTCATATTCAGAAAAGTTTCGTCACAATGTGATGTTGGACCATAGTTGATCATGGTTTAGCATCATTGTAAACCCAATGTGACAGTTAACATTTCCTAACCATCCTACAAACCTAACATGAAGAAATCAAATGGTTTGATACCATACATTGAGTGAGAAAAAAAACCATGGGCTCAATAATAAAACACCAAGGAATTATGAACTGAAGTGAAAAAAATAAACCAAAGGAAATATCTTATAAACACAAGGTATATAAACAAAACATAAAGATTACAAACCCTTATACAAGCATGTGTCAATATCTTATAAATTTTGTGAATAATATTATACATTAGGAATATGAATCATTAGATTAATAATTTGGGGATTGATATTATAAAATTTAAGGGATTAATCCTAAAAACTCAGTGGGTTTTAAACCTAAGGGATAAACATTATAAACCTGGTGTATATAAAATCTATGATAAATATTATAAACCCTAAATAAATATGGTTGATAATGTTTATAAACCCGAGGGATTTGTATTAAACCCTAGGATTAATATTATAAACACTATGAATAATATTATGCCCTAGTAATATGAACTCTTAGATTAATAAACCCAAAGGATTAATAAACACATGGTATATTATAAGCCTTACGTATATAAACCCTAAGATAAATACTATTAACACTAAAATAAACATGGTTGAACATGGTTGGTTTTCATATTGAGACAATATTTGTCATAGTGTGACACCAGATCATGGTTGACCATGGTGGACCATAATTATAAACCCTCAGATTTTTATTCAAATCTTGGATTAATATTATAAACCTTATGAATAATATTATACCCTTGGAATATGAATCCTTAGATTAATAAACATAGTGGATTGATATTATAAACATAAGGAACAATATTACACCCTATGAATATGAAACCTTAGATTAATAAATCCAACGGATTGATATAATGGGCCCAAGGGAATAATAAAACCATTGGATTAATACTAAAAGATAAGGTATTAATATGAAACCCAAGGTACTAATATCAGAACCAAGGAATTAATATTAATCCCAAGGGATTAATATTATAAACAGAAGCTACATAAAATGAAAAGTAAACATGACATGCCATTGTTGATTTTGATAACTAGAGAAACTTGGTCGCAATATAATGCTAGACCATTATTTTGAATGGTTAACCATCATTATAATGCAAGGGATTCATATTAAACCCAAAGATCAATATTATAATCCCTTAGAATAATATTATACAATAGGAATAAACCCAAGGGAACAATAAACCCAAGCAAATAACACCAAAATCGAAAGGTACTATCAAACCGAGAAAATAATATTTAACTTAACAGATTGGGTCAACCGTTGTTTATTTTCATATTCAAACAATATTCGTCACAATGTGATGTTGGAACATGGTTGACCATGGTTGACTAACATTATAAACCCAATATGTTGTTCAACATTGCATTACCATACCACAAGCCTTAGATGAACAAATCCATGCCATTGATACCATAACCCGAACGAGAAAAAAAAGGGGGATCAATACTAAAACCCCAAGGAATTATCAACCGAACTAAATAATAATAAACCGAGGGGACCAATCTTATAAACCCGAGGTATATAAATCAAAATAAAACCCTATACAAACATGGCTCACTATCGTTTTCACTATGGTTGAGTTTCGACTTGAGAGAATCCTTGTCAAATAGAAACATTGAATCATAGTTATTGAACCTATTTAACAAGCCAACACCTTAATTAAAGACTATGGTTCCTATGAATAACCATTGCAGTCAACGATGCTTGTCCAAAAATATCTTCCATATTGGAACAATTTTCATCATAAAACCACACTCAACAATTCACCACCATGACTCCCCATGACGATATACCATGATTGAGCATGGTTGACCATCATTATAAACCATTGGGATTCATATTATACCATGATTAGACCCAAGGATCAATATTATAAACCTTAAGAAAAATATTGCACCCTACGAATACACCCAAGGGAATAATAAACCCAAGGGATTAATATTATGATCCCAAGCCACATAAACCAAAAAGTAAACATGGTTTAACATGACACATAAACCCAAGGATTGATATTATAAACCTAAGAAACAATATTACACACTATGAATATGAACCATTAGATTAATAAATCCAACAAATTGATATTATAAGCCCAAGGGAATAATAAAACCAATGGAGTAATACTAAAACCCAAGGTATTAATATCAAAACCAAGGTGTTAATATCAAAACCAAGGGATTAATATTAAACCCAAGGGATCAATATTATAAACCAAAGATACATAAAATGAAAAGTAAAAGTGGTGTGCCATTGTTGATTTTTATAACTAGAAAAACTTTGTCATAATATAATGCTAGACCATCATTTTGCATGGTTAACCATAATTATAAATGCAAGGGATTCATATTAAACCCAAGGAACAATATTATAATCCCTGAGAGTAATATTATATCCTAGGAATAAAACCAAGGGAACAATAAACCCAAGCAAATAACACCAAAATCGAAAGGGACTATGAAATCGACGGAATAATATTTAACTAAATAGAATGAGTCAACCATTGTTTATTTTCATATTCAAACAATATTCGACACAATGTGATGTTGGAACATGGTTGAACATGGTTGACTAAAATTATCAACCCAAGATGTCATTGAAAATTGCATAACAATGACACAAGCTTGAGATGAAGAAATCCATGGCATTGATACCATAACCCGAACAAGAAAAGAAAATAGGGTATCAGTACTAAAACCCCAATGAATTATAAACCCAACTGAACAATAATAAGCCAAAGGGACCAACCTTATAAACCCAACATATATAAATCAAAATAAACCCTTTAGACAAACATGGTTCACTATCATTTTCATTATGGTTGAGTTTGAACTTGAGAGAATCATTGTCAAATAGAAACATTGGATCAAATTTATTAGACCTAGTTTACAACCCAACACCATAATTAAAGACTATGGTGCCTATGAATAACCATTGTGATCAATGATGCTTTTCCACAAATATTTTCCATATTGCAACAATTTTCATGATAAAGCCACACTCAACAATTCACCACCATGATTCACCATGACGATATACCATGCTTGAGCATGGTTGGCCGTCATTATAGACCATAGGAATTCATATTATACCATGATTAGACTCAAGGATCAATATTATAAACCTTAATAAAAATATTGCACCCTACGAATAAACCAAGGGATCAAAACTACAAACTCAAGGGAATAATAAACCCATGGGAATAATAGAAAAATAAAAGGAATTATGAAAGTGCAGGAATAATATTCAACCCAATTAAATGGTTTCACCATTATGAATTTTCATATTTAGAAAATATTTGTCAGAATGTGATGTTGGACCATGGTTTAACATGGTTTAACGTCATTCTAAACCCAATGTGACAGTTAACATTTCCTAACCATCCTGCAAACCTAACATGAAGAAATCAAAGGGTTTGATACCATACATTGAGTGAGAAAAAAGCCATGGGATAAATACTAAAACCCCAAGGAATTAAGAACTGAAGTAAATAAAAATAAACTGAAGGAAATATCTTATAAACACAACATATATAAACAAAACATAAATATTACAAACCCTTATACAAACATGTGTCACTATCATTTTGACCTTGGTGCATTTTTAGCTCGATAAAATCCTTATCACAAATAAACATTGGACCATAGTTATTAAGATTGGCTGACAAGCCAACAACACAAGTATAAACTAAGGTGCCTATGAAAAAACAACACAACCAACCATGCTCATCAACATATATTTTCCATATCGGAAGAACCGTCATAAAAAAGACACACACAACAATCACCACCATTATTCACCATCGTTAACCAAGGTTGACTATAAACATGTATGAGCACGATCAAGAAAAACTCACCATTGTTGATTTTTAAACAATAGCCACAAACCCATACAATAAACATTTTAAGTCCAAAGCACATAAAGTCAAACAAAAATATTATTAACTGCTAAACAAACAGGCAACTCTAACATTAACACCACAAACCCAAAAAATAGCTTTACAAACCAAAAGAACCGATAACCTAAAGGGTTTGATGCTAAAAATCTGATTAACTACAAATGGAAGAGAATAACATTAAATTGGAAAGTGGATTAGAGGTTAATGTCTTGATTTGGAAAAAGGATTAGATGCATGTTGCATGATAAAATAAATTTTGAAGAAATAAAATTCAACTCATCCATTAATGTTCTTCATTGTTAGTCTGCAGGGGCCACCAGTGACTTGCATGGGTTTTCACATTCATCCAGATCCATTGTTTCATTTACCATTCTCCTCATGGACACCTCATACTATTATCAAGTTTTTGTTGGCATTATGATACATATGTTGTACTTGATGGCAACCTACTCATGTCAGATGATAAATTATAGTGCAGCGAAGTTATTTTCTGGTTCACGGACTTTCACGCAGAGAATCGTTCATGCACTTTCATGCAAAAAAAGTTCCTTTCATGAAGAGAAAAGTTCATGTACTTTCATGTAGAGAAAAGTTCCCTTCACACAGAAAAAAGTTCATGCACTTTCATGGAGAGAAAAGTTCCTTTCATGAAGAGAAAAGTTCACGCACTTTCATGCAGAGAAAAGCTCCTTTCATGTAGAGAAAATTTCACACACTTTCATGCATAGAAAAGTGCACGCATATGGGAAATCTTATGGTTGGTTCATGGTATTAGTCCAATAGTTTTTTATCCTATGGTTTTGGTCCATGGTATTGCATCCAAAAGTGTTGATCCCAAGTATTGGGTCCATGGTATTGAATTGTTATGGTTTTTGGTCCATGGTATTGTGAAAGGCCTAAGGCTATAAAAGAGGAAGGAGATAAATTGGCAAAGCATCTTCTGAATTATTGAATATCTGATAAAGTGCTAGATCTGGAATATTGTGATTGGGTTATGGTGCAAATCTGGATCTGAATGAAGAAGGAACCTGAGCACAAGGAGAAGGATAAGTTCTATTGATGGGTCAAGATCTTAAGGCTGGAATAGAGGTATCTCTATATGATTTTGATTTGTGATATGTGGCACACGCTTCATCTATAAATATGATAATCTGGGTTAACTAATATCTGAATGTTTGAAAGAATGAATTTATAGATTTGTACGCAGGTTTCTGAATAGTGAAGTACTGTACATCTCTTGATTTATGTTCTAGTTGCTTTTGTTTATTGCTACAGTGTTCTGGGTTTAGAAGTGGGGTCTGATTACTATTATTATGATCTGGGTACAATCATCAGAGAAATGTTTATTTTGATTCCGTTTTGATTGGTGAAAAGGTGATTGGTTGATGTGGAAATTCTTGATGTTTGATTGATGTTATTTGTGGATCCAGTCAAAAAATTTATGAAACATGGTCCCTGGAAGGAAGAGAAGGTTGTAGTCTTCTGCAGGTAGCACCCTACATACTAGTATCCCAACTAGTACAAGAACTAAGGGGGTTGTAGCTCCCTTCCAAGAGAAGCTGGAAAATGAGAGAGGGTTGTAGCTCTCTGCAGGTAGCAGCCTGCATACTGGTAAAGGATTGCACTAGTACAAAATCATTGTAAAAATAAGTTTCTAATTGAAAAGATAAAGACATATTCTAGCAGGTGGTTTTCACCCACATTGGGTTTCCACCTTATATCTTGTGTTCTTGTGTATGAGTGTCTCCTAGTCTATTTTTCTGTTCCTGGTTACTGTTTCTATGATCCTGATGCACAGATTAATGTTCAACATCTGTAGAATATTTTAAATTATAAGTCTGTATGGTTTACGCGGGTTTCCTTATCTGTAGTTGCATATATACACGGTTTTCTCTAACTCAAGTAGCATATATGTTCTGGGTTTGAAAAATAAAATAATTGACAAGATAATACTGATTCATCCCCCCTCTCAGTATTATTTCGAACAGTTTTTCTACCAAGATCATCATTTGAGGGTCGATGAAGGACACCGTGGGCATGCATTTTTCTGCAAGATGGGCCTCTGAGTGGTTTTAAGATGGTAAAAAGGTCTCGTGCATCCTTCATCCACCCTTGCTCACCTTCATCTACATTCATAACACCTTCCTTACCCTAAGAAATCTATCGGATCCGATCTTGTAGTAAAATAGGGAAATCGTGTAGCAAAACAAGGTTTCCTGTAGTAGCATATAATAGTCTTCTAGCACTACCCAAACCTATCCATATTTTCTCTAGGATCTTGATTTTTTCATTTTGAGATTAAATAATGACCCAAAACCTTTGAATCCTTGATTGGGAGACCTAAGGACCACTCTAGATCCATCCTTCATCTGCTACAAGTAGAGGACAACAATTAGAGTTTGGAAGCAAATTTTCACATTTGAATCAAAATGAGAATTCTCTATAGTGAGTGAAGACCATGTTGTGAAGGATGCAATCATCTTACACTTAGTAAAGTGAAAGGAAACTATTTAATATAAATAGATTAGACTTAATTTTTAAATTTCTGAGTTATAGACTAAATGTCTTCTTTCCAAACAATTTACAATTAGAGTAATGATTCAGATTCTGCAAGTGGAATATTGATTTGATTGGTTTGCAGGTAGTGTAGTATGGTTTATTTTTGCAACTAGTGTAGTATTTCCCATACCTGCAGTTACAATTAGTCTCTACATATAATGTATCGAACTTTCATTTATGAAATTAAGTTAATGCTCCTTTCCTTTCACTTACGGTTGGTTTTTTCCTTTTCTTAAAAATTATGTTTGTAGTTAGGTGAAGGAGTGGTATCTCCATCCTTTGATTTGATCCAATGAATGAGTGTTACATGATTAGAACTTGACATACAATTCATATATAACTGTCACCTCTAAGTTCATACAAACCCTGAGTTGATAATGCATGTTGAGGGTCTTGGGAGTTGCAACATTGTTGATGCAATAGCAGGGCTCATCACCTTTTGGCATCATTTCCAAGGATGTGTCCCAGTAGGCATTGTTTCTAATTAGAAGTTGTCTTTTCTTTTCCTTTCTGTTTTGCATCAATATTATTGATTTAAAAGCATTAAAAATTAACAAAAAGGGGCTATTTCTTTCATTCCTCATAGTAGTAAGGATAGTTAAGGGAAATTCCTACCAAAAACCCCATCCCTTGAAACAACCAACCATCATTCTTCTTCGGTGCCTATGAACTTCCCTCTCTAACTACAGGGGAGTTATAAAACCCTCTAGGTGAGAAACCTAGAAAAATTTAGGAACTGATAGGAGAAGAAGAGCCCACCTCAACTACCTAAACAATCGATGAAAATAGAAAAACAATGAGCTCTTCCCTATCTGAGAAACCAATAGGAGGATAGAATGAAGAATATAAGCCTTAATTCACTTCCACATTTCCATGGCCTAATATATAAGGACCCTGGCACCTTCATGTTTGAATTTTTGGTTGTATGTGGAACCTATGAATATACCTCTAATGAAGATAATGTGAAGTTGTTTCCATACACCATCAAAGATGCAATGTTCTACTGGTTTATAGACTTACTTGGAGGTAACATCACTACCTAGGCCCAAATGAAGTAAGACTTTAATGAAACTTATGGGGATTGCTGTAGGTCCAAAGAGCCAGAGGAAGAAATCTTTAGGATGACCCTAGAACTAGATGAATCTTTAGAGGACTACAATGAAAGATTCCAACTCAACTATAGAAGGGCTAACTATACCCTTAATCATGAGTCACTCAGGCTAGTTCTTGTTTGAGGGATCTGGGAGAATGTAATCGAGACCCTTAACATGTTGTTTGGAGGAGATTCTACCAACTACCTTATGACAACATCGAGACAGTATTGAGGAATCATTATAGGGTTGTTAGGAAAAATGCTAGGTCTAACCAAGGCTTGGTTAGTTCATCTCCTTCTGCATCAATAATCAAACATTAGATAATAAGTATGTTCGAGGATTTCAAAAGTGAAATGTAGCATAAATTTTACCTACATATGGACATTATACATATTAAAAGGAAGAAAGAGGAAGCTAAAAGGGAATTTTCTATCATTTTCCCTAGATGCACTAAGAGACATCCTAGAAATGAGTGCTGATTGAATCCCATAGAAGACTGCTTTATTTGTGAGGAAAACCATGCAACAAACAAATTCCTCTCTCCTCTAGGTATGAAAGTTGTATACCAAGGGGTAGACGGTGGTTCAAATAAACTCTGCTTCATTAACCAAAGGAGCTCCTGAGGCCCTCAGCCATATCAATAGGGGCATGTGAAGTGCACATTACCCTCCTTAAAATCCAAAATACAATCCACTTTTCCAACCTTGTTATTCTCCCACTCATCCATCATGACCCATGCCCTCTCCTTCTCCTTATACTCCTAAATATCCTTCTCAACCTATCAACCCTGCATTCCATCCATATCCACCACAATCTTGTCAATCAGGTAACTCTTCACAAGGATGGAGGCCTAAAAAAACTCAACCTCTTACTTTAATGTCTCCCGCTCAGCCTCAAAATTAACCAAAAATCCCTCACCATAACCCACCTAAGAAACCTCAAATTCCTACCCAACCCAATCCAAACCAAAAAATAAATAGACATAACATGTTTATAGTGGGGATGCATCCTATCTTTCTTATGTTGTGGAAATAAAAGAGATCAACCTTCAGTCAAGGAAGGTACTTCCAGATGCTCAACCACTTTCACCACTTCAAGAGATTGAATAAGAGAAGGAAGAAAGTTCGCCTTCACCTAATGCACCTCCTTATCAGAAAAGGTCAGTCCACCCTCAACATCACACCCTAGAAGAAGTTAAACTTCTAGTTGAATTGAAGAACTTGTGTGTTAGAATACTCCTCCGTGCATTTAAATATGTCCCCATTTATAGCAGGTTTATCAAGGAATACTTTTTTAAAATGCCCAGGAGAAGAAGAAGAGATACCCCTACTATCAATGTTGGGAATTTGTCTAATCTAATGCTTGGGAGGATAATCTCTCGAAAATAATTGCATCCTAGTAACCCAGTAGTGGATGTGCATAGAGATAGAGTTATGGTTTCTAATACCTTTATTTACCTTAAGGTTACAATCAATGTGATGACCAAGGAAACCATGTTCAACCTCAACCTCTAAGGGGCCTCGAGAAATACCACTACTGTTTTGCAGCTCAGAGATAGATACACAGTAGATCCTAAGTGATTTATTGAGCATGTGATGCTATGGGAGTACCCCACTAATTTCCTTGTCCTCCAGCCCAAAATCAAGTTTAATGGTTACCATCTCATCCTAGAAATACCTTGGGTTAGTTTTAGAGCTGGGAACATGACCATCAAGTTTGGGCATCTAACAAAACATCGTGTTTTGTATTTTCGTGCTTAGCCTTCTATTAGGCATGACCTACCCCTCTACTTAGAGGATGAGGATGGGGAAGAATTTTTTCAGCCTTCCCTCTTCCTGATCTTTATAGTAGACATTTTTGTAGGAAGGAGGAAGCTTGACGAAGATGACCTTATTGGCCATTTACTACATAATCATCCTCCCACTACCATTCTAGTTGATGAGCTAATGCAAGAATCTGCGAGTAACCCTTGGATTGATTTGTTCTATGTTGACCCTGCTCGAGGCCATGCCAAGGTTGTAGAGATTATCCCATCCAATAATTCTAAATATCAACCCCTCTTTATCAGCTGAGAAGGAAAAACAATTACGTAATGTGTTGAGGCAACACTTTGATGCTTTTTCTTGGGACTATAAGGAGATGAAAGGTGTGCACCCCTCGGTTTGTACTCATCATACCTACATCAAAGATGGAATTTGAAATACTATGTTACAACCCCAGAGAAGGATGAATCCAACACTTAAGGACATTGTGAAAGAGGAATTGCAACAAATAGTAGATGAAGGGTTCATATTCACCATTTTAGATAGTGAATGTGTGTCCTCGCTCATCATAGTCCTCAGGAAAAATCAGAAGTGGAGTATTTCTGTTGATTATCAAGGACTTAACGAGCATATAAAAAGGAACACTTCCCTTTAACTTTCATTGACTGAGTCCTTGATGGACTTATAGGGAAGATATTATTTTCCTTCGTAGATGAATTTAGTGGGTAAAGACAAATATAGATCAACCCTAAGGAGCAAGACAAGACCACATTCACTTGTCGTTAGGGTACCTTTTCCTATAGGGTCTTTCCATTCAGTTTGTGCAATTCCCCTACTACCTTCCAGAGGGAAGTTCTGAGTATATTTGTTGACCTTGTCCAAGCAACTGTTGAGATATACATAGATGACTTCACCCTGTATGGTTGTGACTTCCAAGAATTTCCTTCTAACCTGTGTAAATTCGTAAAGAAATGCATTGAGATGAACCTTTCATTATGTCCCGAGAAATGTGAATTTTTTATGAATGGAGGGACTCTCCTAGGCCATTCCATACCCAAGGAAGGGATACAATTTTACCCCAACAAATATTCCACCATTAAAAGGGTTCTTGTCCATAAAAAACAAAGAGTCATTAGAAGCTTCCTTGGATTAGTTGGGTACTATAAATGGTTCATTAAGGACTTCAATAAATTGGCTTCGCCATTGCTTGGATTATTGGCTAGGGATTCAAACTTCTGTTGGAAAAATAAATGTTAAGAGGCCTTCAATGTGATAAAGGAGAAATGACTACTGCACCCATCCCTAGGGGTTCTAGTTGGCCATTGAATTTCCATATCCACATCGATGCATCAGATAAAGTTGTAGGAGAAGCCTTGTGATAAGTGGAAGACAAATTTCCATATGCTATCTACTTCATTAGTAAGAACCTTTTTAAATTTGAGATAAATTATAAAGTCACTAAAAAATAACTCATGGCTATGGTACACTCTTTGACTAATGTTAAGCAATACATATTTGGAAATCAAACATTTTTCAATACTATTCATGTAATCATTAAGTACTTAGTGAATACGCCTAATGTCAATTCTAGGATAATTATATGGTTGTTATTATTGAAACAATTTAATTTAACTATTGTTGACAAATAAGAGAAAGAGAATGTAGTTGCATATTTTTTTCAATACAGTCCTTGCCTGCAGGGACTGACAAGATGGTAGATGATCCTCCTACATGAACACCTCTTTTCCATCTCCTTTCTATCTCCTTGGTTTTCTGATAGAGTAAACTAATTTGTCATTGATAGGTTCCCTCCTAATCTATCCTCTAGCAAGAAAAGTGAGGTAATTAGGAAGAGTGCTCCATTCACTTGGATTGTGAGAAATACTTTCAAGTTGGGGCCAAACTAGATTTTAAGAATATGTGTGAGGGAAGAGGTATTTGAGATCCTCTAAACATGTCATGATGGACCTTGTGGTGTCCACTTTTCTTCTAAGAGGGAAACCTTGAAATTTCTACAAGTTTGTTACTATTGGGGCACTCTAATCAAGATGTAAGGAGGTACACTATCAAATTTGATCAGTGCCAAAGGATGGGAAATCCCACACGTAAGGATGAAATTTCCCTTCGGGTTGAAGTGACACTAAATCCGTTTGATAAATGGCATGGAATTCATTGTGCCCATTGATCCCCCATCAGGATAGAAGAATTATATCATTTTGTGCATTGATTACCTAACTAAGTGGGATGAGACAAAGGTATTAAAGGAAACACCCAAGCAAAAGGTGGCTGAAATTTTGAGGGAGAATATATTTTAGAGGTTTGGTTTTCCAAGGGAGTTGTATAGTGATCAAGGGACACAATTTATCTCAAATATGATTGGAGACATCATGAAGTAACACCACATCAACAACATGAAATCCACTGCCTATCATGCTAAGACAAATGGGAAATTGGAGGTCACAAACAAAGCCTTGGAGAAACTTTTGACCAAGGTTTTTAGAAGGAACGAAAAGGATTGGGAGGACATACTTATAGAAGCCACTTGGGCCTACAACACGACGTGGAAAATCACCAGTATATTTACCCCATCTGAATTATTCTATGGAAAGAAGTCCATGTTGTCCATTGAACTTGAATACAATACCCTCAGGATGGAAGCTTAGTTGGACTTAGATCTCACTGCAATATAACCAGAGAGGTTTCTCCATCTAAGTGGTTTATATAAATTCAAATTTCAAGCTCTCCTACACACTTAGGTGGTCCAACTACAAAGGAATATTTGGCATGGCAAATATGTTAGGGAAAATGATTTTCAAGAAGTTGATTGGGCCCTTCACTATGATTCAAGATTCAAGGATTTCAAAGGAAAATTAATGACAAGATGGTTGGTCCCTTATCTAGTGGAAAATTTTCATGAGAATGGGTCTGTCCAACTCATAAAAACTGATGAGGAAGTATCCCCTTTCTTGCAATTGTTATTGATTTAAAGTGTATAAAATACCTTTGTCCAAAGAGGAGTTTATTAGTTAAATTAGAAAGGAGCTTAATTTGATTGGGAGGCTCACATCCCTCAGTTCACCAATATTTTGACCAACAAAAAAAAAGTACAATAAAGGGCCTATTTCAAAACATCCATGAGGAATCTAAGGCCAAATATAGAGTCGAAAACATCTATGAGGCAACCCAAGAGAAAAATAAAAGAAAAAAGAAAAATAAGATGAAGAGATGCCTAGGTGAAAACCTCCTCTGTGGCGCTTGGAGAAAGGATACAGATTGAAAACGTCCCCAAAGGAAGTTTACATGTCTCAAAAAGAAAGGAAAAGAAAAAAATGAAAACACAAAGAGGAGTACTTACATCAATTTTTCTAACATTATTATTTTTTAGGACTTATGATACAACGTTTGAAGGAACAGAGTCCATAGTCCACTTCTCCATTCCCTCAGCCTAAGCACTGCATTTCCATCATGATTTATCCATCTCCCTACATCTCTCCATAACTTAGCAATCAAATACATCCAATTATGCCTCAATCATATATTTCTATAAGAATGTCTTTAACAACAATATTAACCTAAACTACTACATGATCAAGCATAAAATCTACATGATTGAGATTTGCTAAGAAAAAGGGGTTAGAAGTGATGAGCCTAAGTATTGCAACAAGAATGTTGCAACTCCCAAGGCTACCAACTTTACTTATAAACCTGGGGTTTGTACAAAATTGGAGGTGACACTGCTATATGCACAAGTAAAAGTGAGGGTATTGTCCATTTTCACTGCTCATCTGGTAAGAGACCCCAGGAGTTCCAAGCTAGACTTCTATAGGGTCAGAAGAAGCTTAATTATTTGATGGAAGTAAGGAAAATCTATTCTAAGAGAGAGATACTCTACTGCAGTAATGAAGAAAACAAAATGTAATGCTAAACCACACGATAACCTAATTAACCAATTAAACACTTATGCTAAGAAAAATTGCTAAATCAATCACTAACCTAATGTTGCTATCTATGTTGTAGAGGTAAATAGCATCAAACTATACTAAGGTGTAAGCAAAAAGACTTAATCTAAATTGATTTTCAAGCAGAAGAGAAATCGAAGGTCAAAATCAATGAAGGAAGCATAAGGACGTAGTACCACATAGGGACCGTTGAATCGGTCAATGAGTAGAAGATGGATGGTAGAGATCTTATCATGGGGACTTAAGGGAATAAATGGATGAACAGGCTATCGAAGCAGATGAATGACAGAGATCTTATCGCGAAGGATTAAGTGACTAAATGGATGAACAACGTGAATGCACATGATGAATCACTGAGGTCTTATCGTGGAGGTTAATTCAAGAGATGGATGGACAAGATTAATCGGAGGATGGTCGGCAGAGATCGTATTTGGGAAAATGAAACATGTGGAAATGATGGAGTGGATTTCTAAGGTGGTAAGTAGTTTCTCACATGCCCTCAAGGCCGTAAGCTTAATTCTAAAATTTCACATGATTAGCCTTACTGCACGACACGTGGCATGAGAGAACCACTTTTCTCACATGCTCTGAGGCAGATAAAGGTTGTGCAATAATCCACACAAGATTACGTGATAAACATTTTATCAGTCAAGGCCCATCAAAGATGGAGACTGACCAAGCTAGTTAGTGATCAGGTGATGTGATAGTCGTCAAATTAGGCAAGGAAGATCAAAGGTGGGGGTTTAAAGTGCATAAAGTATTTAGGTGACGCGATAGCCATCAGATCAAGGGACAGATCAACGATGGAGATTAAAGAGCATAAAGTAAGTGGAAGACTTCACGTGAGGCAGCAATTGGAGAAAATAATGAATTGGACAATGACTGCGAAGGTTTGTTGTGGATCCAACGATGATGAAGTGATGCATGAAGAATGTGTTGAAGGAGGGTTCAAAGAAAAATGACAGAAAAACCAATGAGGGTGAACAGACTATTGCATTGTACAGCGAACTCAATAGCTCATGCAAGAACTAGAAACTTGTGTTTTTGGGGTTGCCAAAGGGTTTCTTTCGTCAATTGATGGTCCCATAACGAGGAGATGAGGCTGACATACCTACGCGCAACCTTATGGTGATCTTTGATGCAAGAGCATATGACCCCCCTTAATCAAACAAGGAATCTAAAGCGAAGAAGGAGGAGATGTGGACCATCGAGCAAAATAGGGGACAATTCTGTTCAAACAAAGCTAATTAGATGGAGTGGATAAAAGTCTCGAGGAGACTTATTAAATGTAATCTGTCACATATGTATGCATGTAGAGAGATTAGGGAGTTGTTGAGTGTTTCATGGAGAGGATTGATTAGATCCTTCCAGCGATGCAATCCAATGTTTCCTTATAAATATATGAGCCTACATATTTAATGAATATATAGAGAGTGACCAAAATGTAACCGAAGGAAGAACTTGTGCCTAAGGCTGAAATGCCTTAGATTGTAACTATTCTGTAAGTGTGTGTTAAGTGTTTAATTGATGCACCTGTGTATTACTGTATGGATAGTCTGCGTGTGTGTATTCCATATATAGATTTGAATCCAATGTTGCAGGTTCGATCGACCATCGATCACTCTATGGATCAATGGTGATCTAAAATGTCATATATATGAGTGCTTTTCGGAGTGTGGTAGAACTATGTTTAACATAGAAATCCATAAAAAGGCAAGAGATATTAGGTTAAGGAGGAAGTAGGTGAGAATGCACAACAACCATTGGATCTTAGAGATCAACAGTGCAGATCCAATCACCGTGGAGTGGAGATCTCATATCGCATCGGTGAAACCCTTTATGTGATATCGGAATCAACCTTTGAATTAGTGCGATTATGATTGTGTGATCAAACAAGGACCATTAGATCAGAACCAAGATCGATGGTCAAGATTTGATCATTGATCACATTTCGGCAAAGCCAAAAGACAGTGGACGGTGATTCGGCAATGTTGCAATTGCGATGGGATGATACATTGATAGTGATAAAGCGTCGATCAGCGAGAGGAGACTGGGGATTTTAGAGATCAAAGGAGTGCAACAATGAGGATTTGAAGAGAGAGCTGGACTCGACGAATTTTTATGAATGTGGGTTAAATCTTTTTTAGATTTGGCTTATGTTGCGACGCAGGATTTCCCGTGTAATCCAATGTAATCCAATAAAGTGTTGAGGACCCGATTTTTTAAATAAAAACCAATATGTTGTATGGTCCTGGGTTCTGCGGCTTAAGCAGTATAAGAAGGCTTCTGATATATATTGTTCCCCATAACCCACAGGCCTCAGGATCGATTATTTATAAAGAAAGGGGAAATTGGCTATACCCCTATTTTCCCTTTCATCAAGTGGTATTACAGTAGGGAAAGCTTTCCTTTGAGAAGGAAGAAGGAGAAGGAAGTACAATTGTTTAAATTTGGGGAGTTATGGTCTTACTATTGTGCAGATAGCGACAATAGAAGGTGAGAAGACTTGCAACAACCTAGAGCAAGGTGTGCTCAATTGGATCCAGAGAAGAGAACTAGAAGGATGCCAAAAGACTGAGTGAAGAGAGCTTGGTGAGGTATCATGTAGTAGAGGAAGACTATTACTACAAAGTTTGCTTGTAGCTCACAGAAGCGAGATTAAGTTAAGGAGGAAGTAGGTGACTATGCACAACGACCCTTGGATCTCAAAGATGAACAATCTAGATCCAATCTCTATGGAGTGGAGATCTCATATCACATCGGAAAAACCCTTTATGTGATATCAGGACCAGCCTCTGAATTGGTGCAATTGTGATTGTGCAATCAAACGAGGACCGTCGGATTGGAGCCAGGATCGGTGGTCAAGATTTGATTGCTGATCGCATTTCGGCAAAGCCAAATAATAGCGAATGGTGATTCGACAATGTTGCGATTGCGATGGGGCAATACGCCGATAGCGATAAAGTGTTGATCGGCAATCAGAGGAGCACAATGATAAGGTTTTGAAGAGAGAGTCAAACCTGACGAATTTTTATCAATGTGGGTTAGATGTTTTTCAGATCTGGCTTATGCTGCAAAACAATTTTCCCGTGTAATCCAATGTAATCTGATAAAGTGTTGAGGACCTGATTTTTTAAAGAGAAATTGATATGTTATATGGTCATGGGTTCTGAGGCTTAAAAGGTATAAGAACACTTCTGATATGTACTATGGCCCATAACCCACAGGCCTCAAGATCGATTATTTATAAAGAAAGGGGAAATTGGCTATACCCCTATTTTCCCTTTCATCAATCTTTTTCTCCAAGCTAACCTGTAAACTGAAAGAAGGCACAAATGGAAGTAAAGTACAACAAATGCAGCTACTGAAGAAAATGAAGAAGAAAACCATGAAAAATATATGCTATACTACTGTAATGAAAATGCAGCAACTTAAACAAATAAACAGAAAACCATGAATCTACTTAAGCAAATGAACATAATAGAAATATATGCTACTTAAGCAAATGAACAATGAAAACCAGGAACCTATGCTAGCATACATGTATAGTAAAGAGGATCTTTGGCTGTTGGGGTTGGGCCCTAACCCAGGAGATTTAGCCCTCTAAGTTAACTCAGTGATGGGTCAAAACAGAAATCATATTTATTATAAAAACCATGGATTACATCAAGAACTGTCATAAGTCTTGTAGCTCAGAAATAAAGCATATTTTTACAATAAGAATTCCAATCCTACTGAGGTCCTAAGCCTTTATACTTATATATCTGAAGTCTCCAATGACTTCCTTCTCATTAGGGAGGCTTGGCTCCCAACTCAAGATAAACTGGTTTCTATCCCTTTCACTTGCTCGACTAGCTTCTAGTCCTCAAAGTGATGGTTGTTTGTAGTTCAAGCTGATTGAGGAATATTCAAATGGAGGGGTAGTAAATGAGGAGGATTTACCTCCTATAATTACTCTCCCTTATCCCATTCTTGTTTTTACCAAGGTATTTGCCATAGTTCCTTTCTTTTATCCTTTATTCCTGCATTTTCCCTTCATTTTATCTTTTATTCCTACATTACTGCACATTAGACCACAAAGCAAAATATCCAACTCTAACTCATCTCATAAACAAAATATAATCAAAAGTATGCAATAAGTTGTGAGAATAGTTGGCTTGACTAAGCTAGGAGGTGAATTAAGGCCAATTAAGGTGCAAACAATTACCCAATGATGAGGCTCTTCATCACCCCCTAATAAAAGTGTTGCTCATCCTCTGAGCAACCTAGTCAATGTCCAAGTCCTTCATGGCTCTGGTAGACTTTCTGAAATCCCATGCTTCTTTTGTGGTCTCTTCTTCTTGTTCATAGAAGCCTGCTTTCCTTTATAATTCTTCCCACTGCCTCTTTTCCTCTTGTTCTTTTCTCCCTTCTAACATCCCTAGGAGTAGCAGTGGACTAAGTTTTAGGCCTATCCAATTAACCTTCAACCTTTGCATTGATTGCTTATACATAAGTGTCCTATTGAGTGCCTCTCTAAACCTTTGAGGGGAGTGATATTCGTTGATATTCAAGCTATGTGGTAGTGGGTTCCATCTCCTTTAGTAGGCATGTATATTACCATCTCTTAGTAGCCTAAACGTATCCTCAAAATGTGAAATTGATTGCTCCTGTGCAGCAAGATATCTAGGTGCCAGCTGAGGATCATTTGTAATTAGATTATGGGTGCTTATTAGGGCCATGGGATTTCATTGTTCAAGTTTGATGAAGAAAGATGTTCATTTTTCTCACTAGCCAATATGTTTTTCATCTCTGTAGCCCTTGACTTCTCATGGTTCATAGATGATGCTAGAGCCATTGATTGTAGATCTCCTAGTTCTGCATTAGGACCCAAAATATTCATGTCTATGAGGGCCATGTTGTGCAAGTAAAACTCAACCATCTTGGCTCTATCATCTAGTGCACTTTGATCACAAAGATTAATAAAATTCCTGCAGTCTTGAAATGGCATGGTGCCTCTTTGTTCTAGTGTTTTAATCTAAAATTGCAGCTATTGTTTTCTGAGGTAAAGAGCATAAGATTTAGCTAGCATCCTATGTTGGATGGCCTCTTTCTATTCTTTCTCCTTGTTTCAATGCCTTCTTCCTCTCTTTTTTTCTTATCTTCTTCCTCTTGTTGTTCTTTCTCCTTTGTTTCAATGCCTTCTTCCTCTTCTATTTCAGCATCATCCTCCTTCTCTTCTGCTTCATGATGTTCGTTTGTAGGATCTTCACCTTCTAAAAAGAATTTCCTTTTTACCACCTGACTGTCTACTTTGTCTTCTTTTCTGCATGCAATTCTTAGGGGAAGAGTGGTGACCCTATTGATGAACGATAGGGTGAGATCTATAGTGAGCCCTCTAACTATAACAGTGGCATGGATTTTGCTGTGTGGAGTGAGGGAATGAGAAAATTCTTGAGAAAACAAAGTTTCCTATGTATGTAATCCACTAGCTTTTTAGAGGACTTCTAGTTCATTTTCTTGTAAATGGGGATGGACTTTTAGATCCTACCTCTTTATAAAGGTGGCAGTGGGCAATTCTCTTGATATTCCCTCTTGAAACCCTCTCTACCTATCTTGTAGACTACCTCTGTGTATGTTGTAGACTACTCCTATAGACTATTCATGTAGGAATTCTCCTGCAGAATGATGGATCCTTGCTTCCAGTGGGTGGCCAGAGTTATGAGAGCTACATGATTGAGGGAGTTTCAAGGAGGTGGAATGCATGAATGCATGCAAATAATGTTTTTTTTCCATGTATACCACCTCATCATTCCCACTCCTTGTAGTAATCTCCCACAATTGTTAAATCCATAGTTGACCACTTCTTGTCATACTCCTCCTCTGTTCTTTAAGTTGATTGCAACCATGTGTGAATGGACACCCTGCTTTGTATGTGATGACTAAATGAAGGTTGCCAAGTTAACTGGACACCTTTTCACTTACAAACCGACTACCTATTAACCTTTACAACTTTTTATCAAATGATGCATATGAGTGAGTGAGTGGGATACTTACATGTGGTCTTGATGCCATGCTACAGTTGTCAAAGATGAGAGGTGTTGCATTTTCTACTTGTTGCATTGTCATTCTTCTTCCTCCTCTGTTGTTTGCTAATGGTTTCTTGGCTTTCAGAGGTGTCTGTGATAGGAGATCTGATGTTGTTGTTGTGGAGCTCCTGGATTACCACATGGAAATGTTTGGTGTCTCCCTTAGAATTTCTTGATCATGTTGTTGGATGGTGTTGTGAGGATGTTGTAATGAATGGACAGAGGGAGTATGAGTGTGTGTGGATGCAGGGATGATGGTAATATATGAGGTGATTGGTTAGATCATGTCTAGTATGAATCTTGGGGACCTAACCAATCTACCATTCTGGAGATCCTGTAGAAAAGAAAATCTTTACTCGAATTGAAGCAATGAAGTGAAAAACAAGCGAATTGATGGATGGATGCATGGTAAGGAGTGGAGGAGATCAATATATGTGAGGTAGGGTTCCCTTTGGATCTTCTCTTTGCTCCCTGATTGTCTTTCTCACCCACTTTCAAATAACAATTATTTTTTTTTTCTTTTATTATCTATCTATATATATATATATATATATATTATATAATATATTATATATATTATATATATATATATATATATATTATATATATATATTATTCATTTATTTATTTATATATATTTTAAAAACACCTAGGCTTCCTCAGAGAGGTTTTCACCCAGGGATCTTCTTACTCTTTTTCATTTTTTCTCATCCTTGGGCCTCCTCACGAGGTTTTGAACCCAAATATGGGACTGAGGCGCCTCATGGAGGTTTTCACCTGAATCCTTATTCTTTTTTCTCCTTTTCAGTTTCCTGACGAGGGAGGAGTTGGAACTTGCTCCACCATCATCACTGTCTTATTGATATTTTCAATGAACTTTTCTTTTGATAAAGGCATCTTGTACATTTTCAATTAGTGTCCAATAATAAGAAAAGGAATGGCTTCTTCATCTATAGTTCTGATTTGCACTAAACCATTATCATGGCATCTTTCCACCACATAAGGTCTGAGCCATCTTGTCCCTAGCTCACCCTTGAAGTCTTTATACCTAGAATCATATAACAATAACTAGTCTCCCTCTTGAAATTGCTTCTCCTTAATATGTTTTTCATGCCAAATCTTCCTATGAAGATGAACTATCTCTATATGTAGGAGGGCCTACATTCTGAATTCATCCAAGCCATTTAAATGTTAGAATCTTTCTTTCTATTCATCACTGAGATCCAAATCTAGTTGGGCTACCATGCTCAATGCGTTATATCAAAACTCAATTGACAACAAAGTTTTTTTCCCATAGACTAGGTCATAGGATATAAATCCAGTGGTGGTCTTCCATGTTGTATTATAGGCCCAGGTGGCCTCCACTAATCTCTCTGCCCAATCCTTCCTTCTGTTGCTCACTACCTTGGTTAATATTTTCTCCATTGCCCTGTTGGTCACCTTCAGTTGCCCATTATCTTATGGATGCTAAGGAGTGGAGGTCCTATGCTTGATTTTGTGATGGCTGAGCAAGTATTCAATCATGCTGGAGGTAAACTGGCTTCCTTGGTCTATGACTAGCTCTCTAGGGTAACCAAATTTGTAGAATACATTCTCCCTTAGGAACTCAGCCACCTTATCTTTTGTTGTTGCCTTAATCACCTTCGTTTTAGCCCACTTTGTCAAATAACCAGTGCACACAATAATGTACTACTTTTGCTTTGAAGGAGGGTTGATATTCCCAATGGTCCATGCTCCACTTGTCAAATAGCTCGAAAGTCACTTGAGGTTGTAGGGGTGTTTCATCTCTTGCAATAGTCTTTCCCATCCTATGGCATCGATAAAACTAACTAATGTAATTTTTCACATCCTGATGAAGAGTAGGCCAATAATAGCTTGCTTACAACAATTTGAATGTTCTCCTCTTTGCTGCAAAGTGACCTCCATAAGGTCCATCATGACAGGTCAGAAGGATGTCAAAGACTTTCTCTTCCCTTACACACCTTCTCAAGATTCAATCTGGGCCAAGTTTGAAAATATTGCCCCCAATCCAGATAAAGATGGGGCTCTTCCTGACCATCTTGCTCTTTTCTTTGGAGGGCAAGTTTGGTGGAAACTCTGCTGATACCAAATAGTTTGTTATATCAACAAACCATGGGGAGAGAACTGAAATATCAAACAAATGCTCATCTAGTAACTAGTCATCCACCATTCCTTCTTTACTTGCAAGCAGATTCATCCTAGATAGAAAGTCTACAACAACATTTTCCTTACCAGGATTATCAACAATAGCTAGATAAAATTGTTGTAGTAAAAGCAACCATCTTATAATTCTAGCATTTACATATGGTTTTTTCATTAAGTATTTGATTGCAGCATGATCAGTATGTACAAATGTTTGATAGCATGTAATTTAATGCCTAAATTTGTTTAATGAATGCACAATAGCTAGGAGCTCCTTTTCGGTCACAGTATAATTTAGCTCAGCCTTTGACAGGTTGTTACTAGTAAAATAAATGGCATAGGGAAATTTCTCCTCTTCATGACCTAAGGCTACTACTATGGTTTCCTGTGAGGCATCGGCATGAATATTAAAAGGGAGGGCCCAGTTTGGGCTTTTGAGAATTGGTGGAGTGGTTAAATTACCCTTTAGAATGTCTAAGGCCTCTTGACAACTTTTTGACCATATAAACTCAAAATCTTTGGCCAACAACCCAAACAAAGGAGAGGCCAACTTGTTGAAGTCATTTATGAACCTTTGGTAGTATCCAGCTAACCATAAGAAACTCCTAAAATCTCTCTGCTTTTGTGGAGATGGGAACCTTTGGACGATTTCTATTTTGTTGGGGTTCACCTGCAGTCCTTACTAAGATATTGAATGACCTAACATAGTCCCTTCAGTCATTAAGAATTCACTTTTTTTTGGACTGAGAGACAGGTTCATTTTAATGTATTTTTGCAATACTTTTCCTAGGATTGTTAGGGCTTCTTGAAAATCATAGCCATAATATGTAAATTCATCCATATAGATTTCCACAGCATCATGTACTAATTCAACAAAAATACTCAAGACTGCTCTCTCGAAAGTGGCTGGAGCATTGCATAGGCCAAAAGAAAGGACCCTATAGGTAAAAGTACCCCAAGGAGGTGAATGTGGTCTTATACTATTTTTTTAGGCAGATTTTGGTTTCGTTGTACCCACTAAATCCATCTAGGAAGGAAAAAACTTCTTCCCTGCTGGGCCATCTAGGACTTCGTCAATGAAGGGTAGGGCAAAATGATCCTTCTTTGTGGCTTTGTTAAACTCCTTGTAATCAATAGAAATCCTCCACTTACCATTTTTCTTGGGAACTAACACTAAAGGAAAGAACGACTCACTATCTGAGATAGGGTGAATGAATCCTACATGTAGTAGTTTTTGCAGTTCTTCTTTGACTATGTCTTTAAGAGCTGGATTCATCCTCCTTTGTGGTTTCCTGACTAGCTTGCAACCTTCTTCGGTGTATATGTGGCAAGTATACAATGAGGTGTGTTCTCCCTTCATTTCCTTGTAAGTCGAAGCGAAGGCTTCTAGGTTCTCTCTTAACATGTTACATAGCATTTCTTCTTCTAAAGAGGAAAGAGATGGATTAATTTTCAAAGTTTTCTCTCAGCTAAACTCTATGGTTTTGACATATAGTGGGTTGGAATTGGCCAAGAAGAAGTCAATTGGATGATTTTTTTGGGTTTCCCTTACTTCTTCTTGTAATGGTAATGAACTAGGAGTTGGACTTTCGAGTAGGTGTTAAATTAATTCATCATCATCTTGTTGTCCTCCTCCTATGGTTTCTTCCAAAACATAAAGTTGGGTAGAATAAACTTCATCTTCTTCCTCCTCATCCAACCATAAAGGTAAATCATGCTCCAAGGAAGGTTGAGCAGGAGGGTATAGGACTAACTGTTTGGACATATGCCCATTCTCGATGGTCATATTCCTAGCTCTGCAGCTAATGTAAGCATCAGTTGTGGCCAACCATGGCCTCCCAAGGATGAGAAGGTAACCAGTAAGCTTAGCCTTACGCTAGAGAACTAGGAAATCTGCACGGTACTCCCATGAGTCAATGGAGACCATCACAATCTTCACAATTCCCTCGGGGGTGACTATGGAACGGTCTACAAGTTGCAGAGCTGTTGTGGTCTTCTACAATGACCCTTGGAGGTTGAGCTTAAGCATGGTGTCCTTTCTCATCACATTAATGGTAGCCCCAAGGTCAATTAGGTGTGTGGGACAATGGTTCCATTGATGTGCACATCTACTTCAGGGCTTCGAGGGTCAAAATATTTTGGACATATTACCAACCCCAGCATTAAGTCATACAACTGCCCAATGACATTAATGGTAGGGGCATCCATTTTTCTTCTTCCTGGATTCTTGAAGCACTTCTCCTTAATCGAATTATTGTAAATGGGAACATCTTTGATTGCTTGGAGAAGGGGGATCTTTACACATAGATTTTTCAATTCTCCCAGAAGTTTAGTTTCTTCTGGGGTAGGCTGGAGTGGTTGGGTTAGTTGGGCCAATCTCTCAAGAAAGGGTGGATTTAATTTAAGGTTTCTTTCGTCCATTTCTTCCTCAACCTCCCTATATTGACAGGGAGGTTGGTTATCAGGGAGAATTCTCCCAGATCCTAGGTTGATCTCCTGGATTCTTATAGCATAAGTTGGGTATGATGTCTCTCCATTATAGAATTGTTGAGTCTGCCTATTGTTTGGGTTCAGATTTGGCTGGGCATGCATCTGGGTTTTCTTAGATGGAGCAGAGTGCAGCAGTTGTGGTTGGGTAGGTGGTAGAGGAAATAAGGCCGGAAGATTGAATTTGGGCCTCCACTCCTAGAGAGGTATATTCCGTTGAGGTTGTGGCTAAACATAAGGTTGAAATTACTATATGGCTAGCTGGGAATGATATTGAGATGCATAGGACCAAGGAGGGGGTGTAGACTAGGAATGATGAGTAGGGGGTCCCCAAGAAGGTATAGTTGTGGTTTGGTTGGGGTTGTAATATGCATGGGATGACCCTTGTATACCCTATTAGTATGGTTTAGGCCCAAGAGGCCTCCTTTGGTTGATGTAGCAAAGATGCTCAGTGACCCCTTCAGCTCCTTGATATACAACTTTGAGTCCAGGTAAAGAAGGACACTTGTCTGTGGAGTGGTTTTCTTCATAGACTGAGCAAATAATAATATAGCTCAATGGACATTCGTTCCTAGAATGCCTCATAGTGCATCTAATACAAAATATGGCCAAGGATTGTTCTACTTCCTCTTGCTTCCTTTTGATGTTCATGGTGTCCAATTACAAGGCAAGGGTTTGCATCATATCACTTTTGAAATCTTCCAGCATATTTCCAATTTCACCCTTGATGGATGAGTTGGAGAATGATGTACTGGCCATAGGTTGACCACCCCTACCCTTTTTCCTTGTTTCCCTAGAATGGTTTCTAAAGACAGTCTTAATATCCTCATAGGGTAATTGGCAGATATCTCCTCCTACTATCATATGTAAGGTATCCAGAAGATCCTCCCTTACTCCTCTAAGTAGGACTAGCTTTAGTGAATCAGTGTCAAGTGTGCACCTGGCCCTTTTGTAACTAAGCTGGAATCTTTCTTCATAGTCTTCTAAGGATTCATCCTCGCCTATGGTCATCCTTAAAATATCTTCTTTAGTATCCTTTGACCTACAGTAGTCCCTATATTTTTTGTTAAAAGCATGTCGCATCTAAGCCCAATTTGTGATGCTATCTCCACGTAAACCCATGAACTAGCACAATGTTACATCCTTGAGGGTAGATGGAAACAACTATAACTTTTTCTCATCATCTGTATAGTCGTAACCTCGGCATATAAAAACAAACTCAAATAGGAAAGTGTTAGAGTCCTTTGTGGTTAAGCCATGGAAATAAGGTAGAGCAAAGGGTCTTATATTCTTCATCTTAGTGTCCCCATTGGTCTCCCTGATGGGGAAGGCAACCCCAATTCTCTCTCTCTTTCCTCTTTCATTTCATTTTTCAGTCATTGGTTAAGTAGGAATGGATTCTTCCTCTTCTTTTTCCCTTGTAGGTTCCTCAAATAAGTAAGGTTTCTCATCTAAAGGGTGTTCCAATTCACTGTCACTGAAGAAAAAGGAAGGTTGAATGCTCGGTGCAGTCAAACTATTTGACACGAATTTCCTTGAATTGTCCCTATTCCTACGAGGCATGAAAGGAAATGTTTTTGGGTTGGTTTTTGTAATATTTTTTTTTTTAAGCTGGAAAGTACTTTGCAAAAACGAACTTTCTAATTAAATGCAAAACCACTAACAAGAAAAACTACTTGCTAAATTGAAGTTCTACTTGCAGAATGAAATTTCTGATTGAAGAAAGACTACTAGCAGAAAAATACCTCTCGGTGAATTGAAATTATACTTGTAGAATGGAAAGGAAAGCAGATAATGACAACTAAAAGAAAGGAAGAACCTAGATTACTTTTGCAGAAATAAACTAATGGAAGAAAATTGGAGACTATAAATAGAAGAAAGCAGTAATCACATTCTACTTAGACACCTCCCCAGCAATGATGCCAAAAAGTGATTAGCCTATGTAGTGAAATAATAATGTTGCAACTCCCAGGGCTACCCAATTTACTTATCAACTTGGGGTTCATACAAACCTGGAGGTGACTGTGCTATATGAACAAGTGAAAGTGAAGGTATTGCTTGTTGTCAATGCTCATCTGGCAAGAGACCCCAGGGGTTCCAAGCCTGACTTCTATAGGGTTAGAAGAAGCTTAATTATTTTATGGAAGAAGAGAAAATCTATTCTAATAGAGAGCTACTCTATTGGAGTAATGAAGAAAACAACATGTAATGTTAAACCACACCATAACCTAATTAACCAATTAAACAACTATGTTAAGCAAAATTGCTTAATCAATCACTAACCTAATTTTGCTATCTAAGTTGCATAGGCAAAGAGCATCAAACTATACTAAGGTATAAGAAAAAAAGCTTAAGCTAAATCGATTTTCAAGCGGAAGAGCAATCAGAGGTCAAAATTAGTGAAAGGAGGATTTAAGGATGTACTAGCGCATACAGACAGTTGGATTGATCAACGAGCTAAAGATGGATGATTGAGATCTTATTGTGGGGGTTTAAGCGAATAAATGGATGAACAATGTAATGAACTAGATGAACGATGAAGATCTTATCGCGAAGGCTTAAGTGACTAGATGCATGAATAGGGTGAACACATAGGATGAACGACCGAGGTCTTATCACGTAGGTTAAGCCAAGAGATTGATGGACAATATTAACCAGAGGATCGATGGTGGAGATCTTATCGTGGGAAAAATAAACATGCATAAATGATGGAGTGGACTTCTAAGGCGGTAAGTAGTATCTCACTCGCCCTCAAGGTCATAAGCAGAATTATGAAATTTCATGTGTTTAGCCTTAGTGCATGACACATAGCATGAGAAAACCACTTTTCTCATGTGCTCTCGGGAAAATAATGGTCGTGCAATATTCTGCGCAAGATTGTGTGATAGCCATTGGATCAAGTGGGGTTGATCAATGGTGGAGATTAGCCAAGCTAGTTGGTGATCGGGTGACATGATACCAGTCAGATCAGGTGAGGTAGATCAATGGTAGGGGGTTTAAAGCGCATAGAATGTTGAGGTGACACAATAGCCATTGGATCAAGAGACAGATTGATGGTGGAGATTAAAGCGCATAAAGTAAGTGGAATAATTCATGTGAGGTAGCAGTTGGAGAAAATAATGAATTGAACGGTGATTGTGAAGGTTTGTTGTGGATCGGATGGTAAGGAAGAAATGCATGAAGAACGTGTTGAAGGAGGTTTCAAAGGAAAATGACAAAAAAACCAGTGAGGGAGAACAAATAATTGCATCAAACAACAAACTCCATAGCTCATGCGAGAACGAGAAACTTATGTTTTTTGGGTTGATGAAGGGTACCTTCCTCAATTCATGGTCCCAGATGGAGGAGATCAGTCTGAGACACCTGCGCACAACCTTATGGCGATATTTTTTGCCTAGATAACCTATGAACTGAAAGAAGGCACAAATGGAGATAAACTATAGAAAATACAGCTATTGAAAAAAATGAATAGAAAAAGCATGAATAATCTACGCTATACTGTTGTAATAAAAATGAAGCTACTTAAACAAGTAAACAAAAAACCATGAATCTACTTAACCAAATGAACATAATAGAAATCTATGCTACTTAAGAAAATGAACAATGAAAACTCAGAATCTATGCTAGCATACATGTATAGTAAAGAAGAGCTTTGGCTACTCGGGTTGGCCCCTAACCCAAGAGCTTCAACCCTCTGAGTTAACTCAGTGTTGGCTCAAAACAAAACTCATCATTATTACAAAAGCCATGGATTACATCAAAAACAGTCACAAGTCTTGCAACTCATAAATAAAGCAAAGTTCTATAATAAGAATCTGAATCCTACTGAGGTCCTAAGCCTCTCTACTTATACATCTAAAGTCTCCAATGACTTCCTTCCCATTAGGGAGGCTTGGCTCCCATATCAAGATAAATTGGTTTATGTCCCTTTCACTTGCTTAGTTGGCTTCTAGTCCTTAAAGTGATGGTTGTTTGCACTCCGAGCTGATGGACGAATATTCGAATAGAGGGGTAGTAAATGAGGAGGATGTACCTCCTATAATTACTCTCCCTTGTCCCATTCGAGTTTTTACCAAGGTCTTTGCCATAGTTCCTTGCTTTTATCCTTCATTCCTACCTTTTTACTTGCTTTTATCCTTTTCTCCTGCATTACATGCACATTAGACCAAAAAACAAAATATCCAACTCTAACTCATCTCATAAAAAAAATATAATCAAAAGTATGCCACAAGTTGTGAGAATAGTTGGTTTGACTAAGCTAGGAGGTGAATTAAGGCCAATTAGGGCCCATATAATTACCCAATGATGAGGCTCATGAAGAAGTCATATTTTTACTTGTTATGTTTTTAGGAGAGATGCACCTAGCTTCCTTCACCTCCCATCTACTCCATATAGCTAATTCCGTCCTCAAGATTCTACCTTTGACTATGAAAAAAGAAAAGAAAAAAGGCCTCTTCCTTCACTCGTTTTTTTCACAAACCTTCACCACCATCAAAATCCTTTGTCCCCGTCCCTTGGCTTACTATGATTTATCCATGTCCCTCAATGTAGTATGAGTTTTTGAGAAGGAAATTTGTGACTGCTACATGAAGGAGATCAACCTTGGAGCAATCTAATTAGATCTAACAAAATCATAGACAGAGGATCGTTGCATCTCTAGAATTAATATTTGGCCACCTTGAAACATCAAGAGGCCATCCATGATGCTAAGAGAAGTCACACCATCCATAAGTAGTAGTTGTAAGGTCACCAGTCCACTCTAGGAAAAATAGATCAAACAGTGGAAAACACTGGAATGGAAAATAGATTTCATCAGTCAACTACACCATCATATTGTTTTTTTTTAAAAGGACCTGTGCATAAACAATACAATAGAATATAACACCTTTAGAGAGAAGTTGATAAATCATTGAGTTCAATAGTAGTATGCATGCATCTATAGAAACTTGATATCATAGGTAGGCTCAGGTATGACAACCCTCACCTCTTCCCTATGCTCATAATGGTAAAAAAATGTGTTTAATGAGCAAGAATAGAGTTTTTATGGGCTGGAGGTGGCTAGTAAACTTGGTCACCTTCGATTAGTAAAATGAAATCTACTCAACCACCCATGCAACATGGAAAATTCAAAGTAGGCAGAATGATAATTACGAGGAGTGAGGACAATGGCTAAAAGGGAAAGTATGTGTAGAAGCTAGGTCATCAAGCATACTGAGCCTATTACCATGAAAAGGAATAAAAGGACAAGGCTTGATTTCACTTGTACCAATTCTCATTCCCAAAAATGGTTAGACAGTACTATCAAGTTATAACAGATCAATATAGGTTCTACTAGAGGATACCTAGGGTGCTACAAAATAGATATAAAGCTGGTTTGGAAGTACTAAAAGATTAGACACCACTACTATAGCAATATCAAGTTTTCTATAGGAATTCAGAACAAGTGTTATAGTATTGGGATGAGAGGTGAAAAGGAGTACAAACCACCAATAAGTTTCCTTCAAACCAAAATTAATATAAAGAAGTCATCCTAAGAAGGGTAAATGTCATTATCCCACCTCCCATTCGATACAATTGTGAAGTGAAATCCGTCTACTACATGTACCATATAGTAAACCCCTGTAGAGGTGAATTCCTTTAAAGAATTTGTTTTATCATATAAGAAAGGAAAGCAAGAGCATAGGAAGTCTCACTGAGGTAGGGGGTATCATTGTTCTCCTTCTCTGACCAAAACAAAAATCATCAACCAAACTATATCTACCTCTGCACCCTAGACTACTTAGAGAAAAATATTGAAAAGTTCCCTTCTGATAACAGTAGTAGGAGACATGGAAGGATATGTCAATCAAAGAGAGCACACAGAAACCAATAGAATCAATCAACATCCTCCTGTGAGAGACATTTTTCTAGGAAACTAGTTGATATGGTTGTTTGAGCAATTGAAGGGGTATGATAATGAGGTAACGCATGAGTTTTCCCTGGCCCTCAATTCTCAGGGAGAGGATAGTGCTAGTACTGTTTTTAGGGGAATTTCCATCCATATAAACATATATTTAATTAGCTAAGTGACCAACATACCCTTGTGGGTTCGATGAGGAAAACAGAATAGGAAAACAATTGTCACAACAGAAAAAAATTCTTCCCCCCTTGAATAGAAACTTGCTCAATATAAAAATGGAGTAAGAAGAGAAAGTGTTCCCTACACTTAGGATGGACTGGCCTATAACATCCTTAAATACATATTTTGTGAAGGAGGTTAAGTGTTATATATGCATATCAATTTAGGATGCTCTATGAGTTGAGGTTCCAAGTAGAATTACTCATTCTCAACAGGATTAGTGTTCAACATTTCCTCCTCCAATTTTGTAATTGAACTGAGCCAGAGATTCAGGAAGGAAAGCACCAACGCTACTACCTTGGCCATGATTAACACAGTTGTCAAGCCCAGGAAGAGGGAGCTAAAGCAAGGCCCCTTGTAATTTAAGAGGAGAAATAGCACCAATATATGAAGCAAGGGAAACCTCAACCTCCTTCAATATTCCCAATCAAATTGATGATTCATCCAACCAAGAAGGAGAATTTGGATCCGATGAAGGGAAAATTGAGGAGGTCACCTCCCATAAAACCAATGGTAAACAACATTCTATCACCCATAGGGAGTCCCAACACTAGATCAGTCACATCTAAGAAGCTCAAAGAACAATTTACCCTACTACAAGAGAAGGAAAAGTAGCTACAATATAAAATAAGGGATCTACAGGAAGAAACATTGGTGCTATAGGAGAAAATATTGGAGTTATAGGAAAAGACAAGGCTACTGACAAAAGAAACAAATCTACTATAGGATCAAGAGAAATTGCTATTGGAAAGGGAAACCACATAACTAGAGGAAGGAGTAGGTCCCCAAGGAATCCAAGATCCTAAACAAAGAACTCACCTTGGATCCTTTTATAAATTTGTGGAAGCACATGGGATTATACCCAAGAAATTTGTAGTCCCCATCTTATTCAAATTGGAAAAATAGAGGGGAAAACCCACAAATGGATGCATATTAAAAAATCAAAGAAGGTAGAGGATGTGGGTCTTATGGAGGAGAAATTGGAACAAAATTGGAAGATAAATGGATGACCTAATATTAAGAGAGTCACGCATGAGAGAACAAATGCAATTAGAAAATCAGAGAATAAAAGAGAAACTATGGGGGAGAGAAGCATAACTTGCCACCATGGAAGGTATGTCCATGGAAGTCATACAATGTAGGGAACCATCCAATTCCTATTCCATATTTCTCAAAGAGAAGTGGTTGCAATTCCAAATAAAAAAAATGGCACAATATGGTTCTTTACCGTTCCAAGGTTATAAGAAGTTCATCGAGTTTTTCCAGAAGGCAAGTGTTAAGTATAGAACCAAATTAGATGAGTTCTATATGCACAATATGATCCTCATAGACATGAGCTTTTGGGACCCCAACTTAATATTATGAGACATCCAATTGATGGCACTAACCTCTTGGTTGACCTATCAACAAACAAGGGCTAAGGAGGTGAAGAAGGTGATGACTAAAGAGGAATGTGAACCCTTATACATCATAGCAGAATTAGTGAGCCCCAAGGATGTCATAAGTAACCACAACATCATCTCCATTGACCCTCGATTAGGCCCTTGGTACATGAAAACAAAAGAAAAATATATCCTCCATTTGAAGGAAACCTTTAGGTTGTTAGGGACTGAGAGCTTGCAAGCTTTCCAAAGGAGATGACATGCCCTACCTCATAGTCTTCATATCATAGAGTATCACTCTCTTGAAAGACTAAGGAATTCCCTAGAGAGAAACCCACTATAATAAATGATCATTCAAAGGTTTAATATCAATTGGATAGGGCTCAAACTTAGTCCTCCCTTGTTGTTAGGCCTACAAGAGAGAAAATATCATACATAAGAACAAAGGGAGTGGGCAGACATAGGAGAAAATGCAGGTTTTTATCCACAAGAAGGCACACCATTTGAGATGACTTGGGATGTCAGAGAGGAAACCAATGCCATGAATTGACGTTGCATCAATGATTAAATTACTTAGAGGGTGAGAAACACCTTAAACGGGATGTTGATGATGGGTTCCATCAATAGGAATATTTTTAGTCCCAATGTGTTATCCTCTGACCCTTAGATTCTATTTTTGTCACATTTATTTACATATTCTAGCTGTAATCAACTTACTAAGAAAATTAAATGGTTCTTGTCATATTTCATGGCCTAATGTGATTAATATGTAGGAAAAAGAAGCATGTTTTGATACATTTACTATGCAGGGGCTTGTTGGAGGCATATATACAAAATATAGGAGGTCTGCCCACTACATTAAATCTCCAACTCGACTTAAGTCCCAGGATTACTCACCAACAACTCAAAGTCCACTAGTAGTTGGGGAACTCAAGTGCATCTAGAGATCTAAGAGAACTAGATCCACCTATTTCGATATTTTGGAGGGAAGTGATCCTCCTCTCTAGGGAGTTTCCCCTCAGTCACTTTTTGTATAAATAGATAGGCCTACGGGATCATTAGGATTTTAACTCTGGCAGCTAGGAAGACGTATTGACGGCCAAGTATTTGAGACAGTTATCTCCATTTTGAGATTGTGTATTTTCACTCTATATTATGTTAATGAAGTACCTTTGTTGGTCTACATCGTAGTTAGCCTAGGAATGCTCAAACCTTTGGCTTAAGGCACAACCCTTTTTCCTTTCTTCAATTTTTTTTTTTTATTTCTTTCCTTGTTTAAGTAAGAATATCTTAAAAAAATTGTATTTGTGGGTGTGATCACCACCCATCTTGTGGGAAGTGTGATTGAAGAGTCTACAACAATAAGCCAAAAATACATGTTTATGATTCCTTAGAAATTGCTAGGATTTGGATTCAAATTATTTTGCATGCCCGGTTTCTACACCTTAGAAGTTAATCTCATGATTTTTCAAATGGATTAGGTGCATCTTGTAGGATAGAATAGATCTTGAAGAAATAAAATTCAACTCATCCTTTCCACTTTGATCAATTTTGTTGCAATATTGATAATTAGATTTATGTTCTTGATTTTTAGTTTTCAATGCTTGTCAGTGACTTGCAAGGGTTGGCACACCCATCCACATCCACTTTTTCATTACCATCCTCCTCCTAGACAACTCATACTAATCTCAAGTTCTTCCACAGACATCATCTTTTCAGGGTCAATGAAGAACATTGTGGGCATGATATTTTGTCCAAGATGGGCCTATGAGGGGTGCTAAGCTTGGAAAAATGCCTAAGACATTCCTCATATACCCTCATACACCTTCCTCTACCTTCAGAACACATTCCTTTCCCTCAGAAATATCTCAGACACAATCTTGTAGCAAAATAAGGTTTCTTGTAGCAGCGTGTAACAATCCTATAGCACTGCCCAAACCTAGATGGATTTTCTCTAGGATATTGATTTCTACATTTCGAGATTGAATAATCAGCCCAATCCTTGAATCCTTGACTGGGAGACCCAAGAACCACTCTATACCCATCGTTCATTCATTACAAGCACAAGACACCAAATAAAGTTAGGAAGCAGATTTCGACATTTGAATCACACTGAGAATTCTCTTATGGAGTGAGTAAAGACCTTGTTGTTAATGCTAAATTCATCTTACGCTTAGTAGAATGAAGGGAAAATATTTAATACAAATATATTAGAGTTAGTGTTTGAATCTCCTAGTTTTAGGTTGAATCTCTTCTTTACAAAAAAAATTGCAATTAGAGTAATGATTTACATTCTGCAAGTAGAATATTGACTTGATTGGTTTGCAAGTAGGGTAGCATGGTTTATTTATGTAACTAGTATTATTTCCCATTCCTGTAGTTACAATTATTCTCTACATCTAATGTATGGAACTTTCATTTATGTAATTAGGCTGATGCTCCTTTCCTTACACATAAGGTACATTTTTCCTTTTCATAGAAATTCTCTTTGTAATTAGTTGAAGTAGTGGTATATGCATGCCTTGATCTAAGCCAGTGCATGATGATGACATCAGTAGAAATTTACCTACTGTGCATATAATATTTTCACCTCTAAGTTTGTACGAACCTCAGGTTGATAATTCAAGTTGAGGATCTTTAGAGTTGCAAAATCCTTCATTCAATACCAGGGCTCATCACATAGGAACACAAATGGAATAATTGAACAATTTGTATTCCCAACGAGCAGAACATGGCAAGATCTAATAAAAAGGAAACATCTCAATTGTAAACATTGGAATGTAACAAAAACAAAACTTTACTAAAACTTTAAGACCATCCACACACACACACACACACACACACACACACATATATATATATAATTTAAATTCTCTTTTAAACCGAAAAAAGAGAATTAAATTATATATAATAATAGTATATATATTTATATATAGATAAATATTTATGTATATTTAGATGCATAAAAACTCCATCACAATATATTTATTAAATAAAATCTTCTAAATCGCCTCCAAAGGAATGAAAAAATCAACACCATTTCAAATGAACAATGTAATGATCATGACCCTTCACACTCTCCAACTAGTTCCTCCTTATTTTTCTTCCAAATTTTCTCTGCTACACATGCGACATGTATTTCACATCTTATTTCACTCCCTTTAATACGTGGACATGTTCATAAAAAAGACAAGGATGGAACCCAATTTTCTATCAAGTATGTTTCGAATATACAAAATAAATCTTATTGCTTCAGCTATTGCGCAAACTATTCAGGCATAATAAAGCACGTCATTATTTTCCATATCAACATTTCAATAAGAGAAAGAAGAAATAAAATTAGTCCAAACACACAAACAAAAACATATGCATATACATATCTATATAATTATAACATAGAATATAAAGAAAAATTCACCAAAGAAAATAAAGAGACATATATATAACAGGATTGAAATAAGGACGAAAAAACAATAGTTACAAATGAACCACTTAAATAGAAATGACACACCAACAAATCATTCACTCATGTACTTTTTTCTAATTATTTAATCTACTAATTTTAAATATTAACATACATTTTGAAATCATTGAGAGGCAAAACAAATAACTTATTGGTATTCATACAATCTATTGCAAGTTAAAACAACCAAAACAAAAAAAGTATTCATATTAGTTTCAAAGATATCTCAATCCACTAAACCTTATTCAAGATATATACCTCAAAATGATATTGAGTTCAATCACTCCTCCTCTTTCTTCCTAAGTGAAACATAACCACTATTTCACATTTGTGCATAATGCTAAAAAGAAAAAGGTGGTGAAATATGTATACAATCAATGGATTTCACTCTTGACATAGTTGTAAATGTCAAACCGTGCCTCTCTTTATCTCCAATATCTACAGTGGCTCATTTCAAAGTCATCCCTTCTGACTTGAGTATATTCAATGCTCATGTAATTTTTAAAAGAATTTATTTAAGATTCCCTCTAATAACTGGTATTATGGGCCCAACATTTGGACAATCCTTATCAAATGGAACACTAATGTACTTCCCAAAAATCATTGTAGAAAATTGTGGAATTTGTGGTAGCTTTGAACTAGACCAATATAAAATATCTTCAATATAGCAAAGGGAACCATTATCCAACCCAACTTCAATACACAAATTACACGTAAGTATGACACACTATCCACAACAAAACAACACTTCACACTCTAAGATATCATCATCGTCATCAACAATTTTTGTTCTTCTAGCACATTCCACAACACATCTTGCAACTAGACATTTTAAGGATTTTAGCATTTTATAATTGAAAATTGACAAGAGTATTTGTTGCATACAAATTAACTGAAGAATCAAATAATCTATTCTCCTTTAGATGGAAGAAGTTATCGACATGTGTCATAAAAATATCCCGATCTTCGAAAAAAGGCTCTACATTTCTTATATTTGTTAAAATAGTCTAAAATGATGCTTATCTCAAATCATATCCTTTTTTCCTATAAATTTTATCTACAGCCACAAAAATGTTACAACTTTGCGACAACCCTTTCCTTGCTATTCTACCTACATACAAGGGTTTATCCTTAGTAGGAAGTAGTTTCCGAAGGTCACCCATAAGAATCATGGACTTGCAACCAAAAGGAGAAGCCTTATTTTCTAGAAGAGTTCTTGGAAACAAGAATTAATGTGCATGAAAAATATGGGCCTATAAATATCATTTCATCTATCAAAATATATTGATTTGGCCTGATTTCTTATTCAAAAATTGATAGAGCATGGCTATTGAACGGTTTCATTATTTTATATGAGTTTTCAAAGAAATGTGTATTTTTTTTCCATGAACATTAAAAGGAGCTATGCCATTTGGAGTAAACAATAATACTGGACTTATATCATCGATTGTCAAGGTAGAACGACCATTAAAAATACAATAAATAAGGGAATAATTCCCAGTTCCTTGAATAATAATTTTCAAAGGAGCATCATTCCCACCATTAACAAAGTGCCGAAAAGTAATTTCAAAAGAATATTTTTGTTTCTCCAATAAAAAGGAAGGCAAAAAATTTATTTCCCCAAAATGATTTGGCATTAATCATCCCTGTAGTCTGTGCATCTTTTATAAAATCTATTTCCTATTCAGCAATATGGTTTGGAATGATTCTTTCCTTCCTATTGTGATGGATATGAAAGTCCCTTCTACCAAGATTATTAAGGTCATAAATATCTACATTGTTTGGAGGAACTATTAGAGAAAAAGCCTTCTACTCTTCTGAATATCAATCAACATTTTATTCATGTATAAGGTACTCAACATCTTCTTCATTTCTTCCATTTGGAAAATTACTTTGATCAACAAGGCACGCGTGATATCTTGAATTCCTCCAATTCTCAATGATAGTTTCAGTTGTAAATCGTATATCTGAACCGATCTGACAAAATGTGTTGTACAAAATCAACTAAATCTAGCAAAGTGCTTCAAACTCTTATGAGTCATCATCAAGAACAAGATAAAAATGTGGCTAGATAGAAGAAATGACATGGAAATCTCACATTCTTCATGGCTCCTGCCTATACCCAACATAAAAAATCCATGATCTTGCCATTTTTATCTAGCAAAAATTCTCCAAAAAAGGGGTTTGTGCTTGATATACCTCAAGAAAATTGTTTCTGCATGAAATTTCACTAGAATTCATGATCAACTTTTCATAAAGTTCTTTCCCAATGTTCAAAGGGAAAATGTTATGACTACAAATAACAAGAGGTAGCTTTAGCAACATATGGAAGGTTTCTTGAGCTCCAATGTCATGCTGAACAAGTGTTTCATCAAGGAACGTTCTATACGTAGACAATACAGGAGCCTCACAACCACTTCCACCAGTAAATATTGTCAAAATTTCATGATAAATTTCTAATATTCTTTCTTCCTTCGAAGCATATTTTGCAATATATTTCAAAAATACATGTCAGAAGACAATTAGTTAACAATCAACATTTTCTCACCACATTGCCAAAATATCTGCATTGTGAACATTTAAATAGCCATAATATTGTGTTCCTTCATTTCTTTTTCCTTTTTCATCCATGCAAAGTAGTGACTCAATGCACACCTCCCATGGAGCATCATTGTGGAACCAAATCACTTAACCCCTTTTCTGTAGACAAGAATCCACAATATATTTTGTGTGTCATTGCACTAAACTCACCAAATGTTCATAATCATCTAGAGCATTGCAGGGAAAAAATGTTGTGTTCAAAAGGAATGATCATCGTTCGGACTGTGAAGGATCATCATATTTCGATGATGTATCTCGCATGGATTCTAGGTTGTTACAAATTCTTCAAAGTAGTGCTTTGCATTTTCAACATTCAAAGGGTTTGACCAATCTAATGTTTTCATATTGGGGGCTTGAGGAAGCTAGAAGAAATCGTGGATGTGTGCTAAACATATATGCTTCCACTCGTACCTAACAAAAATTAATAGGTAATTAACATATATAAACCAACAACAACAACAATTTTTTCTTCCAAATCATTCTACAACATGAGAAAAGGGTATGAGAATGAGCCTATACCAAAAGTATTTCAAAAACAAGATATTTATGCAAAAGCAGATCACTGAATATATAAAATATTTGGTGCATATAAATAGAAATTATATGTGAATACTGAATGGCATTTTCAATTTTTTTTGCATGTTGATTTATTCAATGATAAAGGTTGTTAAATGGCATAAGACTATGCAAGTCAGGCCACTTTGTATCAGTTACACTTAACGTAAAAACAAAGTAGGGAAACCCAAATGGTTAACCATGTTAGTGAGTTCCGAAAGACACTTTGACTAATAGGCCCTTGTACCCCTAAGAAAAGAACCAAAATGTATTATTTTTTTAGCCAACCGTTTCGTGTTATATTCACTAATGGGAGATGTACTAATATCTAGACATTTGAAAGGTTCATCGAGTGTCGAATCTCCATTTTAAGTAAATCTTCTTATTTGATCGACTTCCCTGCATTCATTTGGCAAGTGATAAAGAAAGGATGATAGATGAGAGTGAAAAGAATTTGACTCCTCCCTTTCAATATCATCATTAACTCTGCCTAATTCTTCAAGATCAATATTGACAAATTGTAGCCTATTAGACATATCGATGGGTCTTTCTAGCAGAGAAACAATTGAATCCATATCAACTTCAACGTCCTTGTAATATTTATCCATTTTTATTTTATAAAAACTACATCCATGACACAATGTCTCTTCACATAGCATTCATAATATTTGTATTCAACACAACATCTTCTCACAATTACAAATTAAATCTCTTGAACACATCTTGGAAGTTTCTTTGAAACCGAAGATATATCTTGTGGGAAAGTTATTGTGTTCCCTCTATATTTATATTGACCGTGATGAGCATGTCTCACTTGAAAAATTGGATTTTCCTATGCAATTAACATCTCTTCGAATTGTGTCAAAACTCTTAGAGCCATTGGCTATTCACCTAGGTCCATGTTGTTAAATACAGAAAAATGGTTTGCGCCTTTCTCTCTTACATATTTTACAAATTGACCCTTCACACCATCTTATAACTTGTATTCCAGGATACCATTCATTATACGCTTGGCACATTTGCACAATAAACAAAGTACCAATTTTGGGCCAAAACTTTCTATGTTCTTTAATCATGTCCCTATTAAAATGATAGCAAGCATGACTATTTTATCTCCCACACATGAGTCTAGGTTAATGATGATATGCAACAACTTGTCCAATTGGAGAATTTACTCAATCATTTCTTTCCATAAAATGATGGGAATCCATTCTTCTAGATTGGTTGCACCCAAGTACATTTTATGTGCAAAAAAAAATAGAAATGTCAAAATAAAATACCTAAAAAATGAGAATTTAAAATTTTGAAGTGAAAAACAAACTAAAAATAGAAAACATATACATTTTCCTTATTGTTGCATAGCCCAAGAGAAATTCAAGGAGAAAATATAGGTTTCCTTGGTTGCAACTGCATCTACCAACCACTATTCACTTGAATAGTGCCTTGCAAAAGAAATACATCAAATAAGATGGATAAAACAATAAAAAAATAACGTTTAGATGATGAAACCCTTTGAAAATAGAATTACCGAAAGCACAAATGCATTGTCCCAATAGCACAATTGTTCAAACATTCTCTACGACCAAGAACATTCTCCTCTCTACTACATTGAGAAGTGTTGGCTACAACATTCCCAACAAATTGGTGTAAATTGTCAGTCATCCTTACAATCATGTTACTATCGGTAAATACATCTGATTCATCTGATTGTTCAATGTAATCATTCTATCTACCTTCCATTGTTGCATTACTTCCATCATTTCTAGAGCGTTCGTGGTTTTCACTTCTTTAAAGTCTCCCTATGTAAAGATAGTGCTCCCAAAGAAGACACATGTGAGGAAAAGTTTACAAGAGTGAAAAAAATGGAGATGAACAATAGTTGAAAAAATAAACATTTGAACAAAATATTATATCCACAAAAAATTTAGTTTCCTCACTCACGGTTCAAAACATCATCAATTTCATAATATACTGGAGCCTCATAGTTTGATCATCAAGGTTGTGGTTTATGAAGTGATAAAGCTTGTGGTGGTTTTGGATATATTTTCCCACTAATATTCACTACCACATTGTTCTAAAGAAAGAAACAAAACATACAAAACCATACAACAATAAATTTTTTTCATCAACATGGAAAAATCATATAAAAAGAAAAATACTTGAAGTACGTGTCTTATTGCAACAGAAAAAGTATGCATAAATTTTGGAGGACTAACAATATTGACTATATAGTTGCTACTAGGAATTCCCTAACCCACATTCCAAACAAAATCATCCAAATTTCCAACCATGCTAGGAACTATATCACTTTCATCAAATAAACCACATGTCTCAAAATGCTCATTTGCACTATTGTCTCCATCTTCGAGTGTTGCATTTCTTCCATTATTTGGAGATGACTTGTGGTTCTCACTTGCATAGATGCTCCCTTTGTAGAGATGGTGTTTCCATATAATATTATTTTTATAAGAAAATATAAAGATGGATTTATTTTTAGAGACACTCAACACTGATCAAAAGAAACATTTAAAGAGAGTGGTCTCCACGTTATACCATTCTTATTTTCGTACTTACGATTGTCAACTTCATCATCTTGATGATTTTTTGAAGATATTTTCTTTTGCTAGTAAGGAGATCTTCTCCATGATTTTATAACATCCTTATTTTGTTGATACCATTATTGATGATATTCATTTTCTCTCTCACTTAAACCAAGAGAGTGAGCTCTTTTGGTACCACACTTTTTTCCAGGTTCAGCCAAAATTTCTATTCCAAAGTTTAACTCTATTGAAAGTTCACTTTCAAATTATAAAGAGGTTGAAAAATAATCCCACGTATTCAAAACATTGATTCCTAATGTCCTCTAACTCTATACATCAATCAAACTTCATCACTTTATAACTTTAAATACCTTCATTGAGCCTCTCATATTTCCTGGATATACTTATAAAAAAAATATTTCAAATATCACATCTACATAACAACCATCAATTGTGTTATTACATACACCAAACAACATAATATTTCGAACAATGCATAGAAACCTAAGAATAAATTTACATGACTCTCTTTTCCAGAATGTACTCAGAATTGGCATAACAATTATCTGGAACAGACAATTGAACACATGGTATAAAGAAATCATATATCGAAATCCATAAACCAAAGGCTTTCAATGCTTACAATTGAAAAAATTACATCCTCAATAATTTATGGTTTCTTTCTAGGTACAACTTTCTTTGGAATAATTGGGAAAACATTTTCATCACGATAGATTGCAATAGAGAAAAAATATTTAGCAATTTCTCAAATATACAAAATAACCAAACAACAAAAATTTCCCCCATCAAACACTTTAAATAATGAGCTCGCTATATTTTCACCACTCCAACATAATTTGAATTACAATGGTCTCCAAAAAACCATTGAAAAGATTGAACAAACTTGACTTCTACAACAATTTGCAATAGCAAACATCTTGAACCCTCAAAATCTATATTACAATACCCTTAGCTAGTGCAAGTATGTCAATAATACAATATATATTTGGAGCAGGTGAGAAAACATTTCCATTCTCAATCATATCATTCAAATCATTAACTGATCACACGTTGAACTCTGATGCTTCGAACATGGAGAACTCATTAGCAACAACTGCTATGCATATTCCTGTCATCATATTTTACACCTTTAAATATGCTTTCGTACAACCTAACAAAATGGCTTTTCCTTTAGTCGCAAAAGAAGGGATGTACCCCGAGCATTTACTATTAATATCCATAAATATAATAACAAGAAACCTCCATATGAATCCCCAATAATCTTCAAAATATTCAAGGCTTTATTCATTACAAGGTTGACAGAATTTAAAATTGTTTATTTCTTCAAGCAACCAAACATAGGTACCACCATTACTGACTATCAAGCCAGGTAGTAACTCCACAAATTTAATTTATGTTATTCCTTTAGGTAGGTATTTATTATATACATGAGGGATACTGTTCACTTCATCTCCTGATGACTGTTCATATTTCTTATTATTTATTTACATCAATTGTATTTATTCACTGAATCCCGATGATTAGGTGTCATCATTCCCCCCTCTTATTCTAAAGGGATGTGGGTGAGTCCAAGCATCATTCTGAGTCATTCAAGCTTTTCTCTTCCAAGCACTTTGGTGAAGATGCCTTCACTTTGCTCATTAGTGGAACAATGACAAAGATGGATTTCCTTGGCCTCAACATGATGTCGAATCAGATGATATTTAGTATTGATGTATTTCGTTCGATCATGGAACTTTGGGTTCTTAGCCGAATTTATTGCAGAGGTATTGTCAATAACGAGTAGATTTGATTGTGCTTGATTTACGTACAAATCTTCAAGAATTTTCTTGAGCCACACAATTTCTTTTGTTGCCTCAGTTGTTACCATGTATTCTCCTACTCTTGTGGAATTTGCTAGAACTAATTGTTTGCGTGATCTCCATGATACAGCTCCTGATCCAAGACTCATAGCATATCCTGAAGTAGATACCCCAGTTTCTTTGTCTCCATCGAAGTCTGAATCAGAGTATCCAATCAAACTGAAGTCGTCCACCTGTATATACTTGATTCTAAAGTCTTGAGTTCCCTTCAAGTACCTTGAACTCTTTTTGCAGCAGACCAATGTCCCTCACAAGGATTTTGCATAAACCTAGAGAGGATTCCAATAGAAAACGAAATGTCTGGTCTGGTAGTAGTTAGGTAGTTGAGACTTCCTACAAGCTGTCTATACTTTGTTGCATCTTCAAGTTCTTTTCCTTCAATATATGTGAGCTTTAAGTTTTGTTCCATTAGAGTAGTAAGAGGATTGCATTCTATCATGCCAAATCTGTTCAACAGATCTCCAATGTACTTCTTTTGAGAAATATATATGAATTTTGGATGTTGAGTTACTTAAATGCCAAGATAGTAATGAACATATCCCAAATCAGTCATTCTGAAACTTTTACCCAATTCCTTCTTTATGGATGCAATGTAGCTTTCATTATTCCTTGTCTTCAAAAGATCATCTAAATATACCACAAGATATACAACTGTTTTGCCAACTTTCTTAACAAATAAAGTTGCATCATCAAGATCATAATGTTTGAAATTGAGTTTCAGAAGATGCTCAGTAAAGTTTTTCATACTAGGCTCGTGGTGCTTGTTTGAGGCCATACAAGGACTTCACAAGTTTGCATACTTTATGTTCATGTCCTTTCAAAGCAAATCCTTCAGGTTGGTATGTAAAAACATTCTCTTTTATATCTCCATTCAAGAAGGCAATTTTTACATCCATTTGATGGACTTTCCAACCGTTCTGAGGTGCTAGGAAAAGAGTGTCTAGATGGTAGACCATTTTATTGTGGGGGAAAAAGTCTCCTCATAATCGACCCCTTCCTTATGTGTAAAAACTTTTGCCACAAGCCTAGCTTTATGTTTGTCAAGTGAACCATCAACTTTATACTTGTTCTTGTAGACCCACTTGCAGCCAATTGGTTTGGTTCCTAATGGAGGATCAAGCAACTTCCAAGTGTCGTTCTTTATGAGGGAATCATACTCTATTGCATGGATTCTTTCCATTCATCATTAGAAGCAGATTCTTTGAAGGAAATTGGTTCAAAATCCATAGAGAATTTCAATTCCCAATCATAAGAAACATCCATATCAACAGGTGAATTAGAGCCATCTACATCACCTCCATTTTTCCGGTTTGAATTTCTAGTTCTTGTCTTTCCAACCTCATCAGGATGAACACTTTCAAGTGTCTTTGTCAACCACTTTGGAGGACCTTTCTTAGATGGTCCAGGCTGCTCTGTTGATTGAGTTGGGACCAAATCAAGGTTGAGTCTCCCAATTCTATCAATCACATCACTTAAAGCATCATTTGTCGTTGGAGTTTCATGCGGGGGAGAGGGCTCATCAGACGAAGATTCCACATGTTGTTCTAGTATAGGAATCCCCCCTTCAAGATGTGGAATCTGATTATCAAATTCTTGAAATGATTTTGCATTTGCGAATCTATCCAAGCGATTAAGTTGCTGCTCAACAACATTGTCAGTTTTGGATGATTCAAGAAAAATTACATCTCTAGATACAATAAACCTTTTACTGGCTTCGTCATAGAGACAGTATTCTTTGGAGGTGTTTTAATACCCTAGGAAGATACATTTACAACTTCTTGCAGCAAATTTGTTTCTATGTCCCTTTGGTATCAGGGAATAACAAGTGGAACGAAAGACCCTGAGATGCTTTACCAAAGGAACATGCCCATACCACATTTCATATGGAGTCTTGTTTCTAATAGAATTAGATGGACATCTATTCTTTATATATGCAACACATAGAACATCATTAGCCCAGAACATTATCTTTACATTTTTCAAGAAGAGCATGGATTGTACCATATTTAAGATTGTCCTATTAATTCTTTTAGCTACACCATTTTGTTGGGGATTATAAATCACCGTTGTTTGATGTTTGATCCCATGTTGGTGAACATAGCTTTCAAATTCATTTGATGTGTATTCTTTTCCATTATCAGTGTGAATAGATCCAATATGAGATTGTGCGTCATTTTCAATCCATTTATGGAAGTTCTTGAATATTTGAAAAGCATCATATTTGTTCTTAAATAAATAAACCCAACACATTCTGGTGTAGTCATCAATAAATGTCATCATATACTTATTTCCATTTGCAGAAGGAACAAGCATTGGACCACATAAATCTGAATGAATGAGTTCAAGTTTTCTATGTGCTCTTGAATGTGAATCATGAAAACACTATTTGTTATGCTTTCCTATAATGCAAGCATCACATTGCTTAAATTTCCTAAGAGTTGTAGGCAAATCAGCAACACCATTTTTCTTCAACAAACAGAGGCCATCATAGTTCAAATGTCCAAATATAGCATGCCATAATAAACTTGATGGAGGTGTACCTTCTATGAGTCATGTGGCAAGTTGCTCCTAAATCAAGCAACCAATCATTTTTCCAAGAAGCAAGTGAAGCATTAAATAAATCTTCATTTACTCCAATATTACATTGTGCCACAACATAGTAAGCGGATTCAGGTGCTTTACCTTTATCTCTGTCATTATTTTTAGCTTTCTATTGGTTTCTTTGCTGCTCAATTTTGTCCCATGATAACTTGCATGTAGAGGCATCATGTGATCCATCTCTTTTGCAGTGTATGCAGTGAAAATCTGCCTTTTCTCCTTGAGAGTATCTGCCCCCCTTGCCTCTGAAATATCTTCCACTTCCTCTTTGACCACCTCTTCCTCTAGAAGAATCTTGAGCAGGATTCCTTTCTTTATGAGCAAGGCACACACCTCTTCAGAAGATTCAGGGGTTGTCTTCTTTCCAAGAGCTTTCTCTCTTCTAGTATTTTTTTTCACAAGAGAGTCAAAGGTAATATCTTTGAGATTTACATTTGCTTGCAATGACTCAAGATAATTGGAGTAAGTAGGATAAAGTTCCTTGATAAAAGCAATAAGAGGAATATCTCAATCAAACTTAGTGGATTTGATATCATGCATTATAGATTTTACTTCGGATGCAAGAGCAAGATGGTCATTATTTTGTAATTCAAGAGTGAAGAGTTTAATCATGAGTTGAACAACTTCAAGTGCAGAATGTGAGTGATAGAGCTCTTTCAGCTTCTGAAAGGTTTCGAAAGCAGTTGGTAATGGTGAAATATGGCGACTCACCTCTTCATTTATAGATGTTGTGATTAATGAATAAGCTTTGTTGTTCTTATTTTCCCAAATGGTGAGCTCTTTGTCTGGGTAGGTTGTTTTGGTTCTTTGTCTCCATCTCCAATGCACACTCCTTTCCACAACTCATTGAAAATGAGGGTGTGTTTTATCATGTGGGACCACTTAGGATAGTTATTCTTGTCAGTGAGAACTATTCCCACCATGGATATGATTGAATGCATACTGTAACAAAAACTTCTCCTGCAAAATTTTAGTCTTAATGGGAAAAAATATAATTTTGATATGACTAGACAACAACTGTCAATACCCAAGACTGTAAATACTCAAAACTGTACAGCGCATTCAACTGGACAACACTTTGATACCAAGCCTATGTAACAATATATGGAAAGAGTAAATGGGTGGACTTGCGTAATATGGGAGCATCACTTAAAGATAAGCCAAAATTCAATGTAATATGGTTGGCATTAAAGATGAGCCACCATTTAATGTAATATGGTAGGCGTTAAATATTGAAATTTTATGGAAGCATTAAATAAATATGGGATAGCGCTTCAAAGCAGAAGAAACTCTATAGAATCCGTATCATTTTAACGCAAATGCTCAAGGACTGCAGTTACGATGCTGCCTAAATGGAAATTAATATGACAAAACAACAATTCATTCATAAATTCGGTGAGGACCCGAGCCGAGACAATCTCACCTTTTGTAAATATAAGTAGGAAAATCCCGATGATGAAAAAGCAATCTACTCTTTCCTCCAGCGTTCAAAAGACTTCGACGACTGTGGGACTGAGGTCCTTCGAGTGAGACAGAGCAACATTGGCACTTTGAGAGTGCCTGATGCATTTTAGACCGAAACAAGCATTCCTGAGCTCGAATTTATAGCATTTCACACAAGGCCGAGTTCTTCCACCAATTCACAGTCAGTTTTGGCTGGAAATGGTCAGAAATAAGGATGGATGGTTCAAATCCCTTTAGTAGTAAAAGAAAGGCAAGACTGCTTCACACAAAACTATCACGCAGATGGCTTCAACGGAGTGGCTTCAACATTAGCAGGAGAGCATTTCAGTTACATTTCATAGAAGTTTGAGTTTAGCTTGAACAATATTGAATCCCTGGTTCATATCTGGCAGGTCAAACCAGAGAACATATGGAATATGGCAGACAATGGCAGACAATGGTTATGGCAGAGAGCCCAAAAAGCGCAGAAATGAAAGGAGGGAATATGGCACCGACAATAATTATGACAGAGAGCCCAGAGAGCGCAATAGCCAGACTCCACAAGGGGTAGTGGATAGACTACAAGAAAATGGTAGAAGGGAGTTACAACTAATTTTGGAAGCTAGCTTTGATACCATGTCAAGCTAGGTAGTAACTCCATAAATTTAGTTCATATAATTCTTTAGGTAGGGATTTATTATATACATGAGGGAGACTGTTCACTTCATCTCTTGATGACTGTTCATATTTCTTATTATTTACTTACATCAATTGTATTTATTCACCCAATCCTGATCATTAGATGTCAACATTGACAAGGAAAACAAGATGGTTCTTGTATAACCCTAATTCCATACATTGTATGTTAGAAATAGGGACAAATGAAAAACAACAATCGTTTCATTTAAAATCCAACAAATAGATAATGTAACCATATGTAGGGTAATCTTCATAATGTTGGTTTAAATATAGCCAGCAAAAATTTCCTTTGTAGAAGACAACCCCCTTTGGAAACACCACACCACCATAAGGTAGTTTTGTCCTCTTCCAAACCATGTCAACACTGCTACAAACAAAATGTGAATTTGTGTCCTTTGATGCGTTTTTCAATAAAACCCTCTTATATTTTTATGGACTGCATGTCTTCGAGACACAAAAGAACCACCATGCCCCAAGACAAATAACTCCAAGATCTCCACATGTCCTTGCAAAAGGGTTCATAACAAAATAATTCTTCAAATAAAAATAATTTCTAGGCACATTGAGCATAATCATTAACCCAACAATACACTCAATTTTGAAACCAAGATGAAGAAAAGGAAAAATCATGGAGAATATTTGTCCTTTATCAATACAATATGATCCAACTAGGCAATCATGGGCTATACGAACTAAGAAAGAAATAAAACCAAACTCTTTGTTGAAACATCAATTACAATTAGCAAGAAAAACCAAGTTTTGCACTAAAACACTCCATTACTTGCACACCAATAAAGGAAACCATTGAAAAATAAGCTCGATAATCTCAAATAACAAAAACTTTCAAATATATGCATCTATGTTAAAAGAAACAACATTCCCAAAAAGTAAAGGGAATGTTGCGTATTTGATTGTAAAGTAAAAAATACCACATGTCAAGCACAAGTGCCAAAATATTAAACATTGCCTCAGTAAAAACATAATCATTGATATTCTCAAAACATTACACGTACAACACGAAAAATTAGGCTTTCCCATGCAAATAATGCCTATAATATAACATTTTTCATCAAACGAAACATTTTAGCAACAACAAAACAATATTCTATAAACAAAATGACAACGAAGCAAAAAAGATCACCCCATTTCAAGGAAATCAACATCCACCTTCCAAAATCACCTAACTAATAGAGATAGCTATGCACATGATCTTTCCATTACAACCTACGCACATAAATTTCTATTACATTGAATGGATATTTTTCGTTTTCTTGATCCTAGTGTATATTAATAAAGATTCGACATCCTATATTCAAGCCCGTGATTCAACATCCTCTTACAAGATTAAGAAGAATAAAATAAATTCTTTTTATATAAACCTAAAACTCCCTTCCAATAAAAACTATATTACAATTAAAAATATATATATAATTAAAAAAAAAACACAAAATAAAATATAATATCAATAAAAAAATAACATTATTATTCTTCTTAATAATAACATTAATATGTCCACCATTCCATAGATACATGCTATGTCCAAATCAATATTCCATTATTGTTTTGTACTTTTTATTTGTCAATAACTTCATCTCTTTATAACAATTCCACCTACCACATAAATAAATCAAATCTATCTAAAATGTATAGTATTTTACCAAATAAATAGAGCATATGGACAACTATGGGCACAAACATTAGTGTCTATACATGAAAGTATATGCACATAATGTTTTATGTTACTTAGTTTCATAAAATATTTTAATGTTGTAATTGTGTTGTATATATTTTAAATAATAATAAATTTGTAATATAAGTTATTTAAATATTTGTTTTTTTAATATAATTAAAATTTTTTGGTAGATAAAGATTAAATATATAATTAACATTGAAGATTAAACTTGTCTTGACGATGAACCACAATAGTTGGTTCGAAACGCGTCGAAAAATGATGAATTATGTGATTTCGCTGAAAAAATTCTAAACAAGTGTTATGGATCACAGAAGTCTAAATTCCTTGAAAATGATACAAGTTAATAATTACTTATTTAATATAGAATGATGACAATTTTTTATATAATGCTCTAGTACACATGTCATGTCATTAGAGTATAGATTAATATAATGAGAGCTATACAAATTGTACACATGTTATTTTTACATATTTTTTTCATTTTCTTTTGTGTAAATTAAAAAATAAAACCCATAAAATTGTCTATACTTTACACCAATGTGAAAATGGAATTTTTGAATTTAATTACAAACCATTTATTTGTGTTTATGGTACATAATAATTAATATATAATGTTATTTCTCAAATTATTTATATTTACTGTACATAGTAATTAGTGATATAATACATAGTAATTAGTGATAAAGTACACAAAAGTTCAATTTTTTTACCATTATTACACAATAAGATAGGACATTTCAATCAATCATATTTAAACATTTAAATAAAATTAAAATTTCTTTAAAATAATAAATTAAATTTTTTAACATAAATTAAAAATTAAAATTTCTTTAAAAATTAAATAAATTCTAATTTATAATATTAAACTTCAAATAGATTTTAATTTTTTTTGGGGTGAAATAAAACATATTGACAGCGATAATCACAAACATTAATGTGTCTACATATGAAAGTATATGCAAATAGTGTGTATGCCATGGATTTGTTATTAATAATAACAACCATAGTATATGCAAATACGGTATATGCTTCGAATTTTACCAATAATTGACAACTCCTTATAAATCCCACCATTAATTCCATTAGAATAAACAATGCCTTCCGCGTAAACACGGCATTTAATACATATATAATTAAATGTATAGACTTACACATTTTCTTCGGCACATCTTTTCTTAACATACGAGTGATAACATTATTTACATATATAAAAACGGTTTGAACAAAATATTTTCGAAACAAAAAATTGTATATTTAATATATATTAAATAAAATTTTATATTACATGATACATTTTAAGAATTAAGTTGATACGTAACTTATTAAATTTTATCGATATAACTTTTCTATTTATGTTTATATCAAATTCAATATATATGTTAATAAATTTAAATATATTTAATAATTTTATCTTTTTATTAATCCGTTTAAATTTATTTCTTCTAATTTTTGTATTATCTTTAAAATTCTTTTATTACATCTATATTAAATTTTTTAAAATTATTAAAGGAAAAATATTTCTTTCTATATGTATTTCCCATTATTTATAAAGAACATATTTTTAGATTCGACAATTTTCAATTTATATTTAAGTTTAATTTATATTAAATATTAAAATAAGTATTAAGTTAACTATAATATTATTATAATTATCATATATTTTTGATTTTTATTTTTTTTTTTTCTAATATATAAAATAAATAAATTTTATAAGTTGATATTTTTTTCATGGTGCCAAAAACAAGTATATCAGAAGAAAAATGTAGGTAGTCTCACTCCGCGAAGTTTATTGGCTAGTGCTGAAAGCAGATGATAGTGAAATAAAAAGACATAAAGAGACAGTCCACAACTTAAGAGGCCATAAGTGCCAGTAAAAAGACACAAGAGACAAAACAAATGTATCCATGCTAATCGTCAAAAGTGATGGAGGATTTATTGTCTGTGATTGTTCTAGGAGGCGGCAGAGGACGAAAAGACCATTGGCCTTGCTCCTCAAAATGGGCCATCCAAGTCTCTAGCTTCTAAAGTTTCTCTGATAAGAAATTCTGGCCTCGTTAGACCACCACTGCATGCTCCTGGACATGGCACTAGAGGTAATGCATTTTGTTCAAAGTTGTTATCAATTCAATATGCTCCTCCTGTTGAACCCATTCTGAGGTCTCTAGATGCTCCAGAATTTATTGAATCAAGTCCTAACATCACTCAAGATAACAAACTTGTCACTAACCATGACCACCAAGATGCACCAACACATGAAGCCCAAAAATACCATGACGAATCGAGCCCCCTTACTGCTGGATAGGCGAAGTGTGGCAACCTTGACCCAACGCCGAGCCCCCATGCCTACCACCTCGAGGAGTAGGCCCTGTGCGCCCAGAGCACCTCGACTGCCTACCTCCTCTTCCTCCAATGTCGCGTGACTTGACCAACCACCGCTCTAACCACCCTGAACTGGTTCACCACTACCCCTCACCATCTCGAACCCAGACATATATGTATCCGAGCAAAAATTGCCCGAATTGGGCTGCACTTGGGTGGAGGAATGCCTTCAGCAAGGAATAGAGTTCCTGGTTTGCTTCATGACATAACTGGAATGATCAAAGGACCACCCTGCCGATATTGCCCAAAAATCGCACACAGAAGGAGACACCTGTGGCCCTAGTTGAACCTCCACACCCCACGATGCCCGGAACATGTAGTACAAGAAACAACCACCACCACAAGCTAGAAATATGCAGCTCCCATGAAGCAGCCACCCATGAGCCCCACTAACCGGAGCCCCAGATTGTCTCCCCAGTGGCTCCACCAAGCAACATAGAACCCTGTGAATGGACTGAAGAGAACCACTACTGCTCATTTGTTCCAGAAAAAACTATTTTACACCCAACCCAGACTGAACCACGTAAGATGAAACAAAAACAAGAAAATACCACACCAGAAAGACAAGAATACCGTGCTTTCCTTGCACACTCACAGTGATGAAGCCCAATTGAAAATTAACAATGACACATTCTCGAATGTAGGGGAGGAAACACTGATGGCAATGTCGTCCACTAAACCATGCATGAAAACCTCTACCTCTCCTAATTCTTCCCACAATGCCCATACGAGAGACACTAACACTCACGCATACACAGAATGCCTAACAAATACCCCTGCCACCTTCCATAATGTTTAGACGCTCACCACCACCCTCGAGACCCAAAGCAACATGAAACCTCACATGCTAGAATTTACTCTCTCACCTATTCAAGATGTTATGGCAAGTCAAGGAAGCCAAACCCACCAACTTGAAACCACGTTCCTCAAGAACAACATCCTCTCCGCTTCTCACTCCATCGGAGATTGATATAATTTAATTTTCACTAAATTTTAATTTTAATTTAACATACTTTAAATTTATTTTTAATTTAATTCATATTTTATATTTTGTTTATTTAATTAAAATTTTAATTTTTAAAATTATACTATAATTTAATAATAATGTAGTTATAATTATAATAATAAATAAATTGTGTGTGGGGGTACTAGCGAGTAGTCTTGATGGATTGCCCAACGATTCTTTGAGTGCTTGCGTAAAAGTGATCCACACTTCTAAATGGTAAGAGATTTTCTTTTGTTTATATGAATTTCAATAATAGGTATGTGATAGCTATAAAGACTTATGATTATTGAACAAAAAAATTATTATTTCATTTAATGGTAATTTTGGAAATGAAAGTATGTAATATACTTTTGCCATTGGTAATAAATAATAATTATTTTAATTTACTTTAATGGCTACGAATCGTGAATTAGTTGCAAAACTATTTCTACAAAGTCGTGTAACTAAAACGGAAAAAGAACAAGATTTGTGCTCACTCAGGCTCTGTAAATTTCAATTTAAAAGTAAATTCCAAATTACGTCAATCCTACATAGTTATTACTCGAACTTAAAAATATTATATAATGAGGCGAAGTAAGATTGACTTCTAAAACTTAAAAATTTCGAAAAAAAGGGTGACAATTATCTAATAGTGATTATTAATGGTTATATAATTCACTCTTCTTTATTAAAGTCACTCTATATAATATGAAGATTTTATTAAAGAGTGTAATGACCGGATAAATTATGCGAATAAATTCTCTGTTTTTACCATTATGGGTAAATATAGAACAGAGATTACTGTTTTCTTTATAAATGAGTGGAGTATTATTAATTCCAAAAACTAAATATGGATTGAATTAATTACATATGGTAATTTTGGATGAGGAAGTTATTCTCTTTTCTTGCCAGATTGTTTTTTTTTTATATAATAATAAACAGTTATCAGCAAGGGGGAAAACCCTAACTGTTTTTCCATGTCCCATACAAAGATGGGAAAAACGAAAAGCCCGGCTTGTTGATGAACAGACGGGAGAAGGGAGAGGAAAGGAAAGAGATAAGTGCTAAGTCTGGTGAGGACCAGACAGCACAGGCACAAGGGTGCATTATATTTTCCGAAGGCAGAGGCCTGCCAGATAAGCTTGGGGGGGAGATTAGTCGGGTTGACTAATCTCGTGGTTGGGAGGAAAGCAAGCAACAAGAACCGGTTTTCTCCAATCTGGAGAAGCACTGAAGTCTGTGCGGAAGACAATACAGGTAAGTACAATACAGTTTTTGTATTCCGAGGAGATTTTATAACCTTTGTTTAAGTAACACTTAGCTGCCGATTGAAAAGCGGGATACTCTGGTATTGGTTCCAGTCTATTAGTAAGAGAATAATTGCGCTCTGTGGAGATGGGAGAATTTAATGATCTTTCGACTGAACCTAAGTCATTTTAATTAATTTGAAAACAGTATTGCTTAGCTATATTCGATGGAACCTAAGTTATTAAATAAACCTGAACAATAAACCTGAACAGAGTACTGTTGATTTATAGGGTGATTGAACTTAAGTTATTGATTAACCTGAGCGGGTTACTGTTTATCTGTAGTTATACTGAACTGAAGTCTTTTTTTAAAAAAAAATTAAGATTATGAGGGATGTTACGGGAACTTTAATTTAAAAACCGAAACCCTCCTTAGATTACGAATAGAATGGTGAAGGGGGAGGGAAACCCCATGTACAGGAGAAGAGGAAAAACTCATAACCATCACCTGTAATAAATTAAACGATTAACGATATCGTATTCGAGCGGAACAGTAATCAATAAAACAGGAATCATAGTTCTGTATATGAACAAATTTCCTATGCATTAACAACTATCAACAGAAATCATAAGCCGCATACGAAACAATCTTTTATTTTCTAAATAGTGAATACATAAATATAACAGCATTGTAGAAAAAAGATTATGATGATAAATACATGCATACGCCCTAAGTATAGGGTCGAGACTTGATTTAAAAGAAGTCGGAAATGCGAATTTAAGTAAGAACATCTAAATGAGTTCAAAAAAAAAAAACCGGCATTCGGAAGATGCATAGCTGAAATAGTTAAGCTATTTTCCTTAAAGAAATTCCACAACCAAATAAACTGCAAATGCTCAGAATAAAACTATGAAAAGAGTATTACTGCTAAGCCATGTAATAAATACTATCCTTGCAGAGAAGCACCAAGATATGATTAGAAATTACTGAGCGCCGAGTGCATTCGGGTTTGAAACCCCAGATTAAAAAATGCATATATATATATTATATTATATATAATATATATATATATATATATAATATATATATATATATATATATATATATATATATATACTGTCAAATGGAGCGATATACTTCCAAGTGCCGTAATAGACAACTGGACCTTGACTTGTAGTTTAAGTAGGGTAATAATGAATCCAGAACTACCACAGTATACATACATTCATAAAAGAAAACTCAGGAAACAAAATAATCGCTCAGAACTGAGCCTCATACTGCTTAAAATAATGGGTATACATCTTCCCTACATCGAAAGATATTAATCCCGAAAGGCGCAACCGGTCTGTGTCAAAGTACCAGCGGCTCGCCAAAAATCTAACCAAATAATAAAAAAAAATCTATCTACTGGAAATTATACATGGCAATCACAAAGACTCGAATGCCTCTCACAAGTGTGAGCTCGGCACGACAACCCTGGAATAATCCTAAGGGCAGAGTCTCATGACAGGGAACAGTAGAAGGCTTCCCTAGCCAAGGGTAACGAATGCATCAAGCTTCCAGGAGGGAAACAGATAAACACCTGACAGAAGACGAAAATATTAAACCTCGCCCTCGACTCTGCATTTTACAGTACCATTTGTAACAGGGTTTCGACTCTTACCATGAGTACGCTTCCCCGGATGAATTTGAACCAGCAATCCTTGCCGTCGTATGGAGGGAAATATACTCTGCACATTCAACCGAGAACAATCAAGAATTAGTTCCGGATTGAAATTATTGAATCGATGATTTACTAATGTTAATAATAGTAAAAGGATAATAAATTTACCTGATAAAAGCCGGAATCAGGTTAGAACACTGGGCAATCTGCATAGTTTCCCGGAATAAACAAGACTGGTTCAAGGTCTAACAGGAAACTCGAGGTAAAGGTGCACGCCATCGTTGTAGGAATTTACAGGGTAAGTTCCTCAAACAGAACACCAGAAGGACACCGCTCACAAACAGATCACAGATCAATACACCAGTATTTTGACGTGGTTAAAACCCTCAGAGAGGGAAACAGTCCACGGCCTGCGCCAACGTGGCTACTACAGGCAATTTATTAATAAAAGAATGAAAATTTACATAAGCTTCTCTCATGCACGGTTAACCTACAAATGACCCTCCATGCGCTTTAAATAGAATTCATGGACCAATCGGGTGTAAAGCCACGGATCAAGTGTCGGTAATACCGAGGAGAGAATGAACCGTCGGATCACTACATATCGTGACCGTCGGATTGTAAGTTACAAAATGTACAACGGTAAAGAAAGACACTTTACCTAACTCTA
>APFE030541989.1:0-30849 GCA_000404065.3 Pinus taeda | reverse complement strand
CGAATCTGTGAAGGGTGATCTCTCGAGCGCTGTAGCTGCGGAAGTGCGGAGGCGCCACAGAAGGCGCAGTGCAGAGACGCCACAGAAGGCGCAGTGTGGAGGTGCCACAGAAGGCGCAGTGCAAAGGCGCCACAGAAGGTGCAGTGCGGAGACGCCACAGAGGCGTCACAGAAGGCGCAGTGCGGAGATGCCACAGAGGTGCCACAGAAGGCGCAGTACGGAGACGCCATAGAGGCGCCACAGAAGGCGCAGTGCGGAGACGCCACAGAAGGCGCAGTGCGGAGGCACCATAGAAGGCGCAGTGCGAAGGTGCCACAGAAGGCGCAGTGCGGAGACGCCACAGAAGGCGCAGTGCGGAGGCGCCATAGAAGGCGCAGTGCGGAGACGCCACAGAAGGCGCAGTGCGTAGGCGCCACAGAAGGCGTAGTGCGAAGGCGCTACAGAAGGCACAGTGCAGAGACGCCACAGAGGTGCCACAGAAGGCGCAGTGCGGAGATTCCACAGAAGGCGCAGTGCGGAGGCACCACAGAAGGTGCAGTGCGAAGGCGCCACAGAAGGCGCAGTGCGGAGACACCACAGAAGGCGCAGTGCGGAGACGCCACATGCCAGAGAAAAGGAAATTGCGTATCTGTCTTAAGATCTTTTGTTGGCTGATTTTTTTTGTTGATAAGGTGTTCTGGGTTTAGTTTACTGTTATTGTGGATCTGGTTATCTGGGTGACTTACTGGTACTTGATGATCATTTGATATTTATGGATCCAGTTTGAAAATTTATGAAAAGTGGTCCTTGAAAGAAAAGAAGTAGGGGGTGTAGCTCCCTTCCAGGAGAGACTGGAAAACGAGAGAGAGTTGTAGCTCTCTGCAGGTTGCAGCCTACGTACTGGTAAAGGACTGCACCAGTACAAGACCATTGTAAAAGGAGGTTCTAATTTGAAAGAAGATAGAGACATATTGCAGCAGGTGGTTTTCACCCACATTGGGTTTCCACCTTATATCTGGTGTTCTTTGATGTGATTGTCTGTTTTTCTTGCTCATTATTTTATGGTACTGATATGCAAAAATAATTCAAAGTGTAAATAAGGAAGATTTGTTAAAAGAACTAGATAATACTGATTCACCCCCCCCTCTCAGTATTATTTTCAACAATAAAGAGGTACTGGTCAGCAATGACTGGGGAAAATTGGGAAGAAAACTTGAAAAAACTTTATTGGTAGCAAGTTGCTCTTAAACATTACACTTTCTCTCTACATCCGAGTCGGGTTGGGTTGTTCCGTTCACTGGTCATATCACCATTGGTCCATCACACCATCCATCTTTGGGGTTAACGCTACCAATCCATCGTTATTGTCGTCGATATGTTCAAGAGAAGTCACTTAGAGAATTCACCTGTGTCTCACTCACTGCAATACATTCACGCTCCATTCTTTCATGACCACCACCTTGAACCCTGTATCATCAGATCGTTTTCACCTCCAAAATTATTTGCTTCGTTCCATGTCGTAGATGTGGGATTCATTAAGGCCCTCCTACGATGGGTCACTTCTTGTCGACATCAACTCATTATCCAAGAAGTCGACCTAGGAAAAACCCTTTCAGTACTTTGAAGCTTGCATGCCTCAATGGCAAGTTTCTCACTTTCGGCAACAGGTTTACATTAATGGCCTTTGATTGAGAGATTTTGCGTGGTGTTCGACGCTAAGTCCTTTTTCACACTGTGCGAATTGTACTGTAGTACCTTGAGGGTCATTGTCATTATGTGTGATTCCTCTCACGCCTGTTAACAACTTATATCATTGGCTGGTAATTAGGCAATGTCTTTCCATGTTCGACTCCAAAACATTTTTTCACATGGATCGACTTGTACTCCGAGTGAAGATTGAACGAGTTGTGAAGACCCCGGAGCTAGTTTCATCCATCCGGGCTGCAATTTATTCAGGAATATAAAGACATTAAATGTACATCATTGGCAAATAGATGATCATCCAAATCAAAGGATGATGAGTCCGAATCATCAGTCTGCTACACAGACGATTGTTTGTCCTATGTACATGAAAATGAATTTATAAAGGTGAGAATGGGAATGGCTGCCTTAGCTAGATCATGAAAAATATTATGAAGATAATGTATTGTATTGTATCTTATTACAGGTCGCCTCCCAGCTCAAAAAAACTTCGGATCCTCAGGATAAAGCATTTCACCCGACATCAAAAGATTAATGACCTCATGCTTTAGGGGGAAACTGTTATAGACATTTTTGGGCACTGCAACCCCAATCATAAATTTCCATAAAATGAGGGCTCCTAAGTCCCTAAAAGTAGTGTTTCTTCACTAACCTAAAGGATACAAGTCAGCTGATTACATCATCTCCCAATAAGTTCCTACACAAAAACTGCTCATTAAATGTCAAAATTGGACATACTGATAACCCAGTGCAGAGTGGTGTGATTGCATATCACCTTCCCATGTAAGGGTGTGGAATGCTACTGATGGCCCCTCTGTAAGGTGTGAGGGAAGAGAATGGACAATGGCAGAGACAATTTCGAGGTGAAGATTCAAGATCTTCAAAGCTCCCCTCTGACCACTTGCCTCTCTGTTTCGGACCAAGGGTGAGTAAGTAGATAAAGTCTCCCAGTGGAATCATAGAAATATCAGAGAGAGGACACTAATCAAAACCCAGAAGATGACTCCTCCCCTACAATCATCTATATATGGATCCCTCATCATTAGAGATCCAATAGCTGGAAATCTTGTATCTTGTAGAGAAGTGCTGTTGGTTTTCTGGTGAAACTGTCATAGTGTTTGGGTGATCTCTAAGCTTTACTTGAGGTGAAGAAGGGATTTCCTTCTAGAGGATGATGCTAGGTCAGAAACACATTGGTTGTAATCCTCTTGCTATTCTTGATATTAATAAAGCTATTCAATTTTTCCTCCACATTCTTGTATGTTTGATTGTATATGCATCTCTGTGGTTAATACATATCTGGTCCTGTGTTATTTATGAATATAGATCTATGTCCTTCGATAGTGTTATGTTGCTTTGATTCCACAAGTGCTCTTTGAAGTTGGGCAGACAAAGAAGAAGCAGCAAAGATCTATCAGGAAGGAGAGGAATCAAGCAAGGAACCAAGCGCAAGATTAAGGTTGGTGTCCTTTGTTCCACTCTTATCTATTTTTCATGAAGGAAAGCAAAAGTAGGCTTTACTTTTTTGTTTCTAAGATAGCTACCATTCCTAGTGGGAATAATAGCTCTGAGTGGACACTATTCCCGGTAACATGCCCTCTTTACATTTTTTAATTCTAACATAAAAACATTTACAGAAAGCAAAGGTATGTATAATATTACAATATTGAACATAGTCAATTCAAAATTATGAATCCTATTATTATAGGACCCTAACAGTGGCTTCACATGGGGATGTCATCTCCTTGTGAGATGTTAAGAACACTGTTGACTAGTAGCCTGATCCATTGGGCCAATCCTGAACATGTATATTCTTTGTTGTATAATCTCTGTCACTGAAACTCTTGAACTGAAAATACACCCTTTTCTACAAACTAAAATCTGACACATGTTGTACTGAAATCTGATCTGAAATAAACTTGCTGCTGAAAAACTGTATTTAATCAAACTGAAATCCTACCTACTTACTCTAATAAGTTGTTCAATTGCTGGTTAGGTAAAATGAAACAACCAATGCAGCCATTCAAGCATCATATACATTGACGGATTTTGCTGCTTGTGCTTGTTTGTGATTAACATTGAAGCTCTACAGCCCAATATAACCTTGTCAACCAATGAGAAGATAAGGAAATACTTGATTTCCTTTGTGGACTCTAAAAATTGTACAAAAGGATCTTCCAAAATATATACACTATTGCTCAACTGATTTAAGCAACTGTACAATTGTTCTGGATGGCCTCCATGCCATGAAACTGAAATGTGATTTTTATCATTAACACCCTGCAAATTTTCAAAGAAGCTTTCCGATGATATTTCTACTGATTGAAATGTCTGTCTGGTGAAACCTTTATCATCTTGATTTTGACTCTCATAGTTGGTTAATAGAGAAAAATTTTGATTGCATTCATTATCCAACATATCACTTATTGGATCATAGAAAACTTAGAAGGATTGCTACAACTCATTGCATATAGGTTTGAATGGAACTTCATAGATTTCTACAAGCTGCTCATCCTCTTCTTTAGAGATTTTATACCACATTTCCTTTAAACACTGAAATGCTTCAAAACATAGTGGTATAGAACTTTCCTATGTCATCTGTTCAGACGTCTCAATAGAATTTGATAATTTCACTTGTGACACTAAAGAATCCTGATATTTTCATTGTCTTCTTTGTAGTCAATATCAATATCTAAAGACTACTGATTTTTTATTGCTTTAAAGTTTTCTCTAATGAACTAAAATGAAGAAAAACAAAGAGGCAAAGAAGCTTCACTTATTTCCAAATTTTCTATGCTTTCTTCCTCACTTTCATAATTGATATGAATAAGATGATCATTGTTTTCAAGCTGCTGAAACTGAATTTCTTTATTTCCCAAACTAGTTTCTGATTGCTCTGTAAAGTTAGTTTGGATTTGAAGAACATAATTATCATCATATTGATCATATTTAGGCAAATCACTAAAAGAAGTACTTTCATCAAACATACACATTAGATCAGTAGATTGCCTCTGCACATATTTCTCTATAAATCTATCTTCTGATCTATGGTAGTTGGAATTAGAAGGAATTTTTTCATGGCGATCAACCTCTTCTTTTTGTGAAATAAATGTGTCATGGTGATTTTGAGAAAAAAAATTTATCTTTCATGGTGATATTTTGTATCCTTTCCTCTATTTTTCTTACCAAAATGTCAAGTTTTACCTTGCAATCTTGTTCTTCTCTGCTCCTGCTTTCAACTTTTCTCTTCTAATTTGCAGATTAACTTCTACATCTACTGCAATGTTCTTCATCTGTTCCACTATTGAGGGGTTTCTTTCTCTTAGCTGAAATTCTATCTCTGGATCAAATGCTTTTGGATAATGCAAGAGAGCTGAATTAGGAGGAGGTCTTATATTTGATGGCATTGAGTAATAGACTTGATTAAATTTGTCAGAAATTTTTTGTATTGTTTCATTTGGCTATCTTTTTAACTGATTATATTTTTCTATGATCACAAAAAGATTAACCTTGATTGCCCATCTATCAAGGAAAAATTTGACAAACTGTTGGAAATTTGAGATGCTTGCAATAGGTAGATTCTTGAAGCAACTCTTTACTCTACTTTGGAAAGAGAGAGCAAAAAGTTTGATTCTAACATCATCTTCATCAATCTCAAATAAGTCCAGATAATTCTCAAAACCTTGAATATGTTTTTGGACAGTGATTTTACCATCTTATCCATAGAACCTAGGGAGATACTTGTAATAATTATTAGGGAAATCATGGAGTGTAGGAGGTAAGATGAGAGGCTTATACCTATCAGGAACTTTACAAGGTACAGAAATATGTATAGGGATTGTAAGATCATTCTTGATTGTTTGAGATTTCTTGATTGGAAAATGATCATCATAAGATTCAGAAGAATGCTACTCAAATGGATAAGGAGGATATATATTTACAATTTTCAAAGGAAAATAATAAAAAATTAATCTAAAATCTTCTCTAAAATACAATATACATTGAAAAACTTTCTTGATGAGAGAGAACATAATGTCTTGGATAACAATCCAAGTTAAAAGCCTAATCTTTTCATACTGTTATTTGAGTTTCATTCCTCCAGTGGAGTCTCAATTGTGAAATGTATTTGGAGTCGCCAGGTGGATGATTTTAACCTTTGTGTGTCTGATCGCTGTCAACCATCATAGATCAGATTTGAACCTGTAAAATATTTTTGAAGAAAATGCTAATTTCCCCAGTATGGTCGCCACTATGTTATCACTCAGTAATTTATCAAGGTTAAAGAAAGAAATCACCAAGGTAACCACAAACCAACTTTTGGGAGTAGGCTCTAGCCAATCTAGGCTCAGAGAGGGCTCTCTCTATGTGATTTAGCTTTGTTTGTTGGGATTTTAGGCTAGCTATGAATGTTCAGGGGGTTTTTTATTTGTGTTCAAGATTGGATGGTCGAATCCTTAAATAGATGGATAGAATGGTCTCTTTAGACCATTGGTCTATGTAGTCAACAAAAGGGCAGTAGAACTGGATCAACTCACTAAAGGGAATGTTCAAAGGGCAAGCTAGCAGAGTAAAGTGCAGGTCTTTGGGACAAGGGTGAAATGGTTTTAATCAGGGTGAGAGAGCAATTAAGCATTCTTAGATTGGGATGTAAACGAGGAATGGAGGGTAATCAAAAGAAAAGGGCACTTAAGAATCCTTTGATCTATATTAGCAAGAAACAACCTAAACTAAAGAGAAATTAATAATTCCTTAACTTAGATATTAGTAGAAAACATTTATATCCCTAACTGTTAAAACATAGTGTAATTAAACAAATTCTGAGGTATTGTTCCAGTTATAACATTCAGATTCAGAAATACATTAAAGATTGTGGAAAAACTTTAAGAAAGATAATAATAACATAAGAGAATACTTGTCTACACTTCGCTCAACACATGAATCCTATGAAATATCTTGCCTTTATTCATCAATCCAGCTTGCTGGCTCAATCTGTGATATAATAGCCTTACAGTCTTTTGATCAAGAAGTCTATAGAAATGTCTAAGAATCCACCCCACATACTTCGAATTATGAAGTATTTATACATATGAAGTTACAAAATATCTGAAACTATATTCAGAAATAATCTAGGAAAAAAAAAATATCTTCATCCAAGAAGATAGAGATAGCTATTGAACTATTTTTCATGTTGTCCCTTTTATTTTGGTGTTGCTGGCTTTTATGGTTTTATTTCTAGCCCTTTATTCTACCTTGCTGTCTTGATCTTTCACACTGGAAGTTTCATTCACTTTTGGATTTCATATGATACACTTTGACACTAATACACTTTGACATGCTGAGATGCCTTTATCTTTTACTGTGTTTTTACTTTTACTATACATTTTAACTTTTTACTGTGTATTTCAACAGTAAATTATTCAGTTTTTTATATGTTTTAGCATATGGTAATGGATATTGATCAACTTTCTGTATGTTTGATCTATTTGTCCTTTGATTGTATGCTATGTTTGGTTCCTTCATTTTAACATTCAATGTCTCTGTGTGAATGATTTCTTTCTCTATTCTGTGTATAACTGATTTCTTCTTCTGAATGAAGGTTTTTTAATAGATTTCCTTCCAAGTCTTGGAGTAAACAAGTTTTGTGAGTAGTATCAAAATTGTTTGCCTAGGGTCTGGTCTTCTGCTAATTACCTACAAAACACAACAATTTGTCAATAAAACACAGGTTTGTGAGGAGGTGACCGGAGAACATATTGAAACTGGGAAGAACTGTGGACAGAGTCCAGAAGGTATTAGGGAGGGAATTCCATGGTGAAATCATGTCTCAGAGGCTCAGGGTGGCACTGGAAGGGTTTGATAGGTTTCACTATGTAACTGAGTAAAATGCACAAAAATGAGGGCTTTCGGGGTTTTAACGGGTAATGGGTAAATTGGCATAGAATTTTTATATTATGAATAGTGAGTGGTTTCTCGGGTTTAGCAGGGAGACGGTTTCCCAAACCATTGCACCTCTTTTGTGGCGAAGGCAGTATTGATGAGGGGTCACCTGATCTACCTTCGCACCTGACACGTAGCATTTGGGGTTTGGGGGGAAAACCACTTTATCGGCCGAGTAACGATTGGCCATCGAGCGTGGTCGATATGGATGTAGACTGTCAGATGAGAGGGATGGTGATTGGACGACAGTCGGGCGAGGAAGGTGTGCGAGTGATAAAAGCATGGGCTTCGGGGGGGGTTCAGAGCTTTAATCCTTGGTGGATTACAATTTATTAAGATTTAATCATGGGTTTAATTGATCATGCGGGTAAAGGTCAGGCGTCAGGTGAGCCCGATATGGCTGTGTGCCATTTGATTTGGGCGCAGATGATCAGACGGTAGTTGGGTGGTAGACTAGCACGGAGGAAATGGACGGGGGTTTAGGGGGGGGCCGGGGGCTTTAATTACGGTGGATTGTGATTATTGCGGGGTTAATCACGGGGTTAGGGGATTGGATGGGTTTTAGTGAAGGTTTAACTTAACTTCACGAAGAATTGATGGATTAAGTGGGTTTCATTGGGGGAATAGAATAAAACTATATTTTATAGTTAAACTATGGGTGGGGATAATACATAGGGATTTATTTATATAGGAGAAACAAGGGATTATGGAAGTTATATAATTAAATTAGAAATTAGTATGACATGAAATGAGCGGAAATGAAAATAGTATTAAGTGTAATGTAATATTTGTACATTTCCTTTACATACACTTAACTTAGGATAAAATATTTTGTGGGTTTTTGAACGAAATTGGATTTAACATGGTATCTCTCACTTTTCATAGGCTAATGGAGTGTAACCTTAGGAAAAAGAGTTTTATTAGGGAAATGAAGGGGGTGACTTTTATGAAGGGGATTCTAACACTTGATGTCCATAAATCATTAAGCCGAGGGTCCGGTCCCACCAAAAGTCAGAGAAATGCTCTGAGCCTCTTTGACTTGAAGGATTAAAAGTACTAGAACATGCTTGTGGATAGGAAATTAGTAAGTATAGAGGAAAAAACGATTGAGGGGGAGTTAACTAAATTAACTTGTAAACCTTTGCTTTTGCCTTCATAATTGATCATACATATTAGCACATATGTCTAAGCATGATGAATGTGTTTTGATCCAATCAACTTTATACCTCAGCAACCTTTTTCTACTTACCCATTACCTACCCTAACATTTTATTCTTCTTTATACTTATTTGGGTGCATTTAGGCTAGCATACCCTTTTCTTTCCTTCTCTTTTATAAAACAAACTATCTACTTCTAACCTTATATCTTCCAAGGGCTCAGATTAAACTGATGAGCTCCTTTTATTTCTCTACCTATCTACTGATCTGCCAAGATTAAGTTGTTTGGTCAGATTTTATTCTCTAACTACAAACATAAAATTCAAAGCATGACATAGTCAAGATTAAGCAGTTTGACTACCATGGGTTGTGGCATGTGTGACAAGCTGCACACAACCATTATTTACAAAAGAAGTAACATAGTAGTGGCATTTAGACTTGCACACTTTCATGATCTGTTTTTGTGTTTGAGGTTCATATATTTTCATTTTTTGATCCTTTCTTATTCTTTTTGTCCTTTGATATTTCTTTTAGGACACACCCTCTTTACATTTTTTAATTCTAATATAGAAAACATTTGCAGAAAGTAAAGGTATTTATAATATTACAATACTGACCATAGTCAATTCAAAATTATGAATCCTATTATTAAAGGACCCTAACAATGGCTTCACATGGGGATGACATCTCCTTGTGAGATGTCAAGAACACCGTCGACTAGTAGCCTGATCCATCGGGCCAATATCAAACATGTATATTCTTTATTGTATAATCTCTGTGACTGAAAATCTTGAACTAAAAATACACCCTTTTTTGCAAACTCAAATCTGACACATGCTGTACTGAAATTTGATCTGAAATAAACTTGTTGTTGAAAAATTGTATTTAATCAAACTTAAATCCTACCTACTTACTCTAATTAGTTGTCCAACTGCTGGTTAGGTAAAATGAAACAACGAATGCATCCATTCAACCATCATATACATTGGTGGATTTCGCTGCTTGTGCTTGTTTGTGATTAAAACTAAAATTCTACAGCCCAATATAGCCTTGTCAACCAATGAGAAGATAAGGAAATACTTGATTTCCTTTGTGGACTCTAAAAATTGTACAAAAGGATCTTCCAAAATATATACATTATTTTTCAACTGATTTAAGCAATTGTGCAATTGTTCTAGATGGCCTCCATGCCATGAAATAGAAATGTCATTTTTATCTTTAACACCCTGCAGATTTTCAGATAAGCTTTACGATGATATTTCTACTGATTGAAATGTCTATCTGGTGAAACCTTTATCATCTTTATTTTCACTCTACAGTCAGTTAAGGGAGAAAAATTCTGATTGAATTCATTATCCAACATATCAGTTATTGGATCATAAAAAACTTGGAAGGATAGCTGAAACTCATTGCATATAGGTTTGAATGGAACTTCATAGATTTCTACAAGCTGCTCATCCTTTTATTTAGAGATATTATACCACATTTCCTTTAAAAATTGAAATGCTTCAAAACATAGTGGTATAGAACTTTCCTGTGTCATTTGATCAAACATCTCAATAGAATTTGATAACTGCACTTGTGAAACTGAAGAATCCTGATTAATATTTTCATTGTCTTCTTTGTAGTCAATATCAATACCTAAAGACTGCTGATTTTTTATTGCTTTAAATTTTTCTCTGATGAACTAAAATGAAGCAAAATAAAGAGGCAAAGAAGCTTCACTTATTTCCAAATTTTATGTGCTTTCTTCCTCACTTTCATAGCTGATATGAATAAGACGATCACTATTTTCAAGCTGCTGAAACTGAATTTCTTTATTTCCCAAACTAGTTTCTAATTGCTCTGTAAAGTTAGTTTGGATTTGAAGAACATAATTATCATCATATTGATCATATTTAGGAAAACCATTAAAAGAAGTAATGTCATCAAACATACACATTAGATCAGCAGATTGCCTCTCCACATATTGCTCTATAAATCTATCTTCTGATCTATGGTAGTTGGAATTAGAAGGAATTTGTTCATGGCTATCAACCTCTTTTTTTTGTGAAATAGATATGTCATGGTGATTTTGAGCAAAAAATTTACCTTTCATGGCGATCTTGTGTACCCTTTCCTCTATTTTTCTTACCAAAATGTCGAGTTTTACCTCTGCAATCTTGTTCTTCTCCACTCCTGCTTTCAACTTTTCTCTTCTAATTTGAAAATTAACTTCCACATCTACTGCAATGTTCTGCATTTGTTCCATTATTGAGGGGTTTCTTTCTCTTAGCTGAAATTCTATCTCTAGATCAAATGCTTTTTGATAATGCAAAAGAGCTAAATCAGGAGGAGGTCTTATATTTGATGGCATTGAATAATAGACTTGATTAAATCTATTAGAAAATTGTTGTATTGTTTCATTTAGCTGTCTTTTTAACTAATTATTTTCTTCTATGATCACAAAAAGATTAACCTTGATTGTCCATCTATCAAGGAAAAAATTGACGAACTGTTGGAAATTTGAGATGCTTGCAATAGGTAGATTCTTGAACCAACTCTTTACTCTACTTTGCAAAGAGAGAGCAAAAAGTTTGATTCTAACATCATCTTCATCAATCTCAAATAAGTCCAAATAATTCTCAAAACCTTGAATATGTTTTTGGGCAGTGATTTTACCATCTTCTCCATCAAACCTAGGGAGATACTTGTAATAATTATTAGGGAAATCATGGAGTGTAGGAGGTAAGATGAGTGGCTTATACCTATCAGAAACTTTACAAGGTACAGGAATATGTACAGGGATTGTAAGATCATTCTTGATTAGTTGAGATTTCTTGATTGGAAAATGATCATCATAAGATTAAGAAGAATGTTGCTCAAATGGATAAGGAGGATATATATTTACAATTTTCAAAGGAAAATAATCAAAAATTAATCTAAGATATTCTATAAAATACAATATACATTGAAAAAATATCTTGATGAGAAACAACATAATGTCTTGGATAACAATCCAAGTTAAAATCCTAATCTTTTCGTACTGTTCTTTGAGGTTCATTCTCCAGTGAAGTCTCGATTGTGAAATTGATTTGGATTCACCAGGTGGATGATTTTAACCTTTGTGTGTCTGATCACTATCAACTATCATAGATCAGATTTGAACATGTAAAATATTTCTGAAGAAAATGCTAGTCTTCCCCAGTATGGTCGCCACTATGTTATCACTCAGTAATTTCTCAAGGTTAAAGAAATAAATCACCAAAGTAACCACAAACCAACTTTTGGGCATAGGCTCTAGCCAACATAGGATCAAAGAAGGCTCTCTCTATGTGACTTAGCTTTGTTTGTTGGGATTTTAGGCTAGTTATGAATGTTCAGGGGGTTTTTGATTTGTGTTAAAGATTGGATAATGGAATGCTTAAACAGATGGATAAAATGATGTCTTTAGACCATTGGGCTATGGATTCAACAGAAGGGCAGCAGAACTGGATCAACTCACTAAAGGGAATGTTCAAAAGGAAAGCTAGCAGAGTAAAGTGTAGGTCTTTGGGACAAAGAGGTGAAATGGTTTTAATAAGGGTGAGTGAGCAATTAAGAATTCTTAGACCAGGATGTAAATGAGGAATGGAGGGTAATCGAAAGCAAAGGACACTTAAGAATCCTTTTCTCTGGATTAGCAAGAAACAACCTAAACTAACGAGCAATTAAGAATTCCTTAACTTAGATATCAGTAGAAAACATTTATATGCCTAACTGTTAAAACAGAGTGTAATTAAACAAATTCTGAGATATTGTTCCAGTATAGCATTCAGATTCAGAAATACATTAAACATTGTTGAAAAACTTTAAGAAATATAACAATAACATAAGAGAATACTTGTCTACACTTCGCTCAACACATGAATCCTGTGAAATATCTTGTCTTTATTCATCAATCCAGCTTGTTGGCTCAGCCAGTGATACAATACATTTACAGTCTTTTGATCAATAAGTCTATAGAAATGTCTAAGAATCCACCCCACATACTTTGAATTATGAAGTTACAAAATATCTGAAACTATATTCAGAAATAATCTAGGAAAAAAAAAAATATCTTCATGCAAGAAGATAGAGACAACTATTGAACTATTTTTCATGTTGTCCCTTTTATTTTGATGTTGCTGGTCTTTATGGTTTGATTTCTAGCCCTTTGGGCTGCATTGCTGTTTTGATCTTTCACGCTGGAAGTTTCATTCACTTTTGCCTTTCATCTAATACACTTTGACACTGATACACTTTGACATGCTGACCTATCTTTATCTTTTACTGTGTTTTTACTTTTACTATACATTTTAAATTTTTACTGTGTATTTCAACAGTAAATTATTCAGTTTTTTATATGTATCAGCATATGGTAATGGATATTGATCAAATTTCTGTATGTTTGATCTGTTTGTCTTTTGATTGTATGCTTTGTTTGGTTCCTTTGTTTTAACATTCAATGTCTCTGTGTGAATGATTTCTTTCTATGTTCTGTGTATAACTGTTTTCTTCTTCTAAATGAAGGTTTTTTAATAGATTTTCTTCCGAGTCTTGGAGTAAACAAGTTTTGTGAGTAATATCAAAATTGTTTATCCAAGGTCTAGTCTTTTGCTATTTACCTGCAAAATACAACAATTTGTCAATAAAACACAGGTCTGCGAGGAGGTGACCGAAGAACATACTAAAACTGGGAAGAACTGTGGACAGAGTCTGGAAGGTGTTTGGGAGGGAATCCATGGTGAAATCATGTCTCAGAGGCTTAGGGTGGCACCGGAAGGGTTTGATAGGTTTCACTGTGTAACTGAGTAAAATGCATAAAAATGAGGGTTTTCGAGGTTTTAACGGGTAATGGGTAAATTGGCATAGAATTTTTATATTATGAATAGTGAGTGGTTTCTCGAGTTGAGAGAGGAGGCAGTTTCCCAGGCCATCACACCGCTTTTGTGGGAAGGCGGTATTGAGGAGGGGTCACCTGATCTACCTCCGCCCCTAACACGTAGCATTTGGGGTTCGGGGGAAAACTACTTTATCGGGTGGGTAACAATCGGCCATCGGGCGCAACCGATATGGTTGTGGACTGTCGAATGAGGGGGATGGTGATCAGACAGTAGTCGGGCGAGGGAGGTGTGCAGGTGATAAAAGCATGGGCTTCCGAGGGGCCCAAAGCTTTAATCCTCGACGGATTGGGATTTATTAAGATTTAATCATGGGTTTAATTGATTGGGTGGGTAAAGGTCAGGCATCCAGTGAGCCCGATATGGTTGTGTGTTGTTTGATTTGGGCATAGATGATCAGACGGTAGTCGGGTGGCAAACTAGTGCGAAGGAAATGGACAGCTATTTGGGGGGGGCCAGTGGTTTTAATTACGGCGGATTATGATTATTGCGGGGTTAATCATGGGGTTAGGAGATCAGACGGGTTTTAATAAAGGATTAACTTAACTTCGCGAAGAATTGATGGGTTAAGTGGGTTTCATCAAGGGGAATAGAATAAAACTATATTTTATAGTTAAATTATGTGTGGGGATAATACATAGGGATTTATTTATATAGGAGAAACAGGTGATTATGGGAGCTATATAATTAAATTAGAAATTAATATGACATGAAATGAGTGGAGATGAAAATAGTTTTGAGTGTAATGTAATATTTCTACATTTCTTTTACATACACTTAACTTAGGATAAAATCTTTTGTGGGTTTTTGAAAGAAATGGAATTTAACATGGTATTTCTCACTTTTCATAAGCTAATGGAGTTTAGCCTTAGGAAAAAGAGTTTTATTAGGGAAATGAAGGGGGATGACTTTTATGAAGGGGATTCTAACATGTGATGCCCATAAGTCATTAAGCCAAGGGTTCGGTCACACCAAAATTCAGAGAAATGCTCTGAGCCTCTTTGACTTGATGGATTAGAAGTACTAAAACATTCTTGTGGATAGGAGATTAGTAAGTATAGGGGATAAAATAACTAAGGGCAGTTGATTAAATTAACTTGTAAACCCTTTCTTTTGCCTTCATAATTGATCATACATATTAGCACATATGTCTAAGCATGATGAATGTGTTTTGATCCAATCAACTTTATACTTCAGCAACCTTTCTTCTAGTTACCCATTACCTACCCTAACATTTTATTCTTCTTTATACTTGTTTTGGTGCATTTAGGCTAGCATACCCTTTTCTTTCCTTTTCTTTTATAAAACAAACTATCTACTTCTAACCTTATATCTTCCAAGGGCTCAGATTAAACTGATGAGCTCCTTTTATTTCTTTACCTATCTACTGATATGCCAAGATTAAGTTGTTTGGTCAGATTTTATTCTCCAACTACAAACATAAAATTCAAAGCATGACATAGTTAAGATTAAGCAGTTTGACTACCATGGGTTATGGCAGGTTTGACAAGCTGCACACAACCATCATTTACAGAAGAAGTAACATAGTAGTGGCATTTAGACTTGCACACTTTTGTGATCTATTTTTGTGTTTGGGGTTCATATATTTTCATTTTTTGATCTTTTCTTATTCTTTTTGTCCTTTGATATTTCTTTTAGGACACACCCTCTTTACATTTTTTAATTATAATATAGAAAACATTTGAAAAAAGAAAATGTATGTATAATATTACAATACTAACCATAGTCGTTTCAAAATCATGAATCCTATTGTTATAGGACCCTAACACATCACAAGGGAGAACTAGATAAAAATGCATGGAAATGAATGAATAAGCGTGTGTGCCAAGGAGTGTCAATGAGTTCTATGTGTCCCAAGAACGAAGTGTGTTAGGAGAAGTTCATAATAGGACTTGTAGGAGGCAAGCCTATGTTTGTGATAAGGGTACATAGAAATCAATTTCAAACAAATGGAGACTTTGGGTTGGGCACAACATTGTTTTTCCAATGACTTGGTTAGGCTCCCAAGGCACAAAAAAAATAAGTCTATCTATGAGGACATGATAGCTACAGAGTGCCAAGTTGTGCTAGGGAATGCCAGGAAGTACTAACACATGCTAGAAAATTCCTAGGATTATTAGGAATGTCAAGACATGCCATGTGCTAAGTCATGCCAAGATGAGCCAGGTGCTAGGGAGTGGCACCAAGGCATGTTAGGGAGTGTTGAGGCTAAGCACTAGGAAAACATAAAGGACCACTAGTTTCAAATGCATGGAAATGAATGAATATGAGTGTGTGATAGGGAGTGTAATCGAGCTCTAGGTGTGCTAAAGGGGGAGTGACAAGGTGTTCTAGGTAGTCCCAAGGCATGCTAATGCATGCCAAGGCATGTTAGGGAGTGCCAGGGAAATACAATGGTGCACTAGGTAAGAATGCATGGAAATGAATGAAAAAGTGTGTGAGATAGGGAGTGTCAGTGAGTTCTATATGTGTTAAGGAGGTAGTGACAAGGTATGCTAGGTAGTGCCAAGGAATGCTAGAGTGCGAGGGCAACATGCCAAGATGTGCCAGGTGTCAGAATGTGTCAATGTGTTCCAGGGAGTGTTAGGGAGTGACATGGAAAAACAAGGGAGAACTAGTTCCAAATGCATGGAAATGAATAGATAAGACTATGTGATAAGGAGTGTCAATGAGTTTCATATGTGCTAAGGAGGGGGTGACAAGGTTATATGCTAGGTTGTGCCAAGGCATGCTAGAGTGCTAGGGCATGTCAAGGAGCGGTAGGGTGTGCTATGTGGTGAAAAAGTATGCCAAAGAATGTAAGGGGTGTTAACACATGCCACATAGTGCCAAGGGATTGTTAGACGTGTAAGGTGTTATGGCATGTCAAGATGTAAACTATGTTTCTTAGTTGTTTTATGGAAACGTTGGAGGTTAGCCTTGACTTGGTAACTTGTAAATTGTTAAGTGGTATAAGTTGAAATTGGGCATGAGTAGCCTAAGATGATTTATAGTTAGCTTTTAGGTAAAAAATTCATAGTCTAGTTATAGTAACTGTAACTTGGTCAAGCTGTTGTAGTCGAGGCAAGACTTGGTTAGGTTTGCAAGTCCGAAAAAAGTAAGGGTAGTTTTGAGGGCATGATAGTTAAGGAGTTTTTGGGTGTGCTAAGGAATGAAAAAGTGTGCTAACACATGTTGGGCTATGGATTCCCCCCCATAGCATGTTTTTGGGGCTTGAAGCTTGAATTTTGTTCAAGTGTAATGTAAAGACCCCGCGAAATGTGGGCGCGGAGCACGAGAGTCTAGGGTTGTCCACCCTAGGATAATATAATTTAATGTAAAGTGTGTCGGCCTCCCCATGGTCTGCGGACCATGGGATTGTAAAACTAGAGCGAGGATCTAAGTGTAAAGAGAGCCTTAGTTTTGTGAAGTAACAGATAGGTGTGAAGGCATGGTTAGAAGATAGAAGTGAAATCTGAAGTGTATTGGGCCATAGTAGTAGGTAGAGGCTCTGCAACTGAGTATGCAGAGGCCTAGTAGAGTTCGCAGTTGAGTGTGCAGGGAAGAGTCGGGTCTGTAATTGAACTTGAGTATTAATAAAGATAAGATTGATTCAGAATATTGTGCTTCTGCTTGTCGATCGGTATTTCTATGTTCTGGTTATTCTTTATGCATTTATATTGTTTTCGAGTACTTGTGCTAATTTGGAAGTTGAATAAGTAATAAGAATATTGGGCCCACACAAACTAAGTTAAGCACTAATATAGTAGCACATTAAGGATCAGATTGGATTCATACGAAGCTGCGCACGGGTTGTGAAGAATAGAAATTTGCGCGGAGTAGCGAAGCGCATAGATTAGGACCACAAATCTCCAGAACCCTCATCAAGATATCCCTAGGGTGCAGAAACCTAGTTCCAGCACCCTCCCATACTACTTTAGGTGAGACCACAATGCGTGCTCCGTGGACTATTGTCGAAAGGGCTAGTAGTAACAGGATTTGCTTGGCTAAACTCATTGCTGAACCTGGGTCAGGCCCCATGTAGCAAACAAATGGTCCTATTGCCGGGACCGGGATCTGCCTAAGGGATTTCTGATTTCGTGCCACTGGAACTATTTCTGGGAAAACTAGTGTCTTGTCGAACAACTAGCTCTATAGGTTTGGAAGCTACACTAGAAACAACATTTTAAAGCAATTCAACGATTTCTTCTATGTATAATAGATAAGAGAAAGACAATGGAACCAACCTGGAACTTCCACTTAATCCCTTGCTTGATCTCTCTCTCCCTTGGTAGAGCTTGCAACTCCTCCCCGTACTTAACCCGCTTGGAGAGTACCTGTAGAAACACAGTAACAAAGAGTCGTCAAAGAATCTTGATCTATTATAACATAAACATTACAAAATCAGATATATAATGAACATACAACAACATTTGCACAATCATATGGAAGAAAACTTGAAGAACTTTATTAAATAGAAGGGAGAATTACAACCTAGTTGTCTGATCCACCATCATCCTCCCAGCATCAATCCCTCTTCACCTCATGAAATAGCAAGATCACACCAACAATACAATGCTCCTTCCTTAATTACAAACTATCAGCACTTCCTTGCAATTCACAATATTCCAGCATCTATATCTCTTAGATGAGGGATCCATTTATAGATGTGTGCAAGGGTGTGAGTCATCTCTGGGGTTTTGATTAGTGTCATTCCACTTGTTACAATTTGTTCCACTTGGAGATTTCTTGGATCTCTTACTCGTCCCTGGGCGAATTCAGAGAGGCAAGTGTCATAGGATAGGTTTCTAGAAGATTCCATGCACAACCACCTAGCAAACTGTCTCAGACATTTATCCATCCTCACCCACTGCACCCTATAGAAAGCCTAATCAGTATGCATCACACCTGATCAGTGTACCACTCAATATGCATCGCACCTGGCTAGTGTAGCAGTCAGTATGGTTCAATTTAAGCCATTTCTGGATGGTTCCTTAGGTGGAACTTTTGGAGAATGATGTAATCAGATGACCATGTTCTTTTAGGGTATGAAATAAATCTTTCAGGGGTTGATGAGCTCTAGTTTATCAACATATAAGTTTGGGGTTGAAGTGCCCAAATATGTCTATAATAGGAACCCAACAAAGAAGGAAATTGAAGAGTGGTTGGGCAAGAAGATTCATGAGTTCATGACAGAGGAAAATAGAACTCTGCAAGTATCCGAGAAAAGGTGGATGGATCACTACATGTATACAGAAATCCACGAGATCCACGTATTCTCACCCATTCCTTCTGAACTGTATGAGTGGATCACGAGGTTAACCGATAACCAAGGAAGGTGTAAGCTCGACCAATTGATAGTGTGGACTCCGGAATTAGTGCGTAGACTAGAGGCATCAGAAGATAAGATCGCGCGAGTTGTGGACCATTGGCTCGACTGGATAATAGGGGGATTTATCATTGAATTTGCAGTAGATACAACTGTGAGCTACAGTGAAGCAGAATGATGTTTTCTCAAGGGACTGCGAGGTAAGTACATTAAATCTTTGAATACTTGGATTAATATGCTATTATGTGAAAACAGATGCGAATACATTAATGTTTGGAACGATGTGAAGCAGAAATATCTACAAAGGTAAGCAGGAATTAGGAAATAGTCCCTTAATTTCACCTTCACAAGAGAGTGGGGAAGAGCTCACTCGGGTCTCTCCGAGAAGTGCGGTTAGTTTGATAAGGTAGCATATTCCGCAGTTACCACCTCCACCCATGCCACCACCTGCTTCACCTCCCTCACCTCCATCTCCACCCACTCCACCTCCACCACCCCTATAGTTCAGCATGGTGAGTGCGATCAAGCTACCCATATTCAGAGGAGTAGGGAATGAGGATCCGAACTAGTTCTGGTTCGTGGTAAGAGCAGTGTGGGAAGCAAAAGGGGTCATGAACAACAACATTAAGAAGGCTACATTAGTGAGTGTTGCAGGATTACGTGTTGACATGGTATATCAAGCACTCTAATGATCACCCAAATGCAGGAATAACAGAGATCCAGAATGCACTGAATAGAGAATTTATTTGGCCAAAATCAGAGACACAGTCAATCATCGGATTTAAAGAGATTGTGATGCTTCCAGGCGAGACACCCTGGGATTTAGATCAGCGAATGAAGAGTACGATCCACGAGGCTAATATGACGCTCACGGATGCAGAACACCGCGCATGGTTTGTGGCATCTCTAACACCACACCTGAGGACGGCGCTATCGCAATAGAAACTTTCTACCCAGGCTAAAGCATTAGGAATGGCGATGAGATTTCATGAGACAATGATGTAGGATCCAGGGCTGGGGGTTCAACAAATCCACGCGCAACTACAAAATCTCTGCCTGGAAATGCAGATCTTGAAGCAGGATAGGGTACCACGGCCAGAGGCACGCGAGGAAGTGTGGTGCATAAAATACAAAGGCCAGGGCCATGACAAGGAACACTGCCTAGTATTCGCGAACTACTTGGCAGGTGGGGGGCCAATGCCGTTGAGACCGGAGGCACAGGTAGGGCCAAGTGTGGCACCCACATTATAGTGTGTGATTTGTCAAATAAGAGGAAAACACACAACAGATAATTGTCATTTACTGTAGAAATATACGCAGGCTCCCCAGCATTTGTTTTGTAATTTCTACAGGTTAGTCGGCCATGACGAGCGTACTTGTCGCAGCTACGAGTTAATGATGGATCAGATCCCAGCCTATCAGATGCAGACATAAACGCAAGCCCTCGACCCAACAGCAAGGATGGCGCGTGCTGGATTTCAGGGGCGAGGTCAAGGATGAGGAGGAATGGGGCCAGGAAGGGGGCGTGAACAGTTAATTTGTTACAATTGCGGAGGACCAGGGCACTACGCCCACAATTGTACCAACCCAACGAGAATATCCTGTTCGTACTGTGCTCAGTTTGATCATGAAATGGTAGATTGTCCTACATTTATTACACAGTTGCATAAGAAAGGGGTACTAAAGCTTCCTCCGACTCAAAATATTCAAATGATGAGGTCTGAACCGCGTGAAGAAGACCCAAATGTAAACATGGTGCTCAGAAGCAGTGCAACCACAAGGGAGGATAAGGGGAAGTAGTCCAAGGAAGATACATGGGTTCACAAAGCTCCTACAAAGGAACCTGAGTTTGACTTAGAACGCGCAAAGGAGACATTCATGGAAGCTAAGAAGAGATTCGTGGAAGCCTCCACTTAAGGTAGTAAGGATCAACCAGAGACAGGGATGGATCCTTCTATGCCTACTACCTTATTAGAGACATGCATCAAACTGCTGCGTGACAATAAGGTAGTTAAGGGACTACAAGAGTTGATCACAAGGTGCGCAAGGTTAGGGGAACCACGCGTAGTTCAGAAATTGGGAAAGCATGCATTACACATCGAGAGGGAAATGAGATTGATGGCATAGATTGGCAAGTATGAAATGGATCAGGTAATCCTAGACCTGGGTTCGAATACGAATGTGTTACCGAAGTAGACATGGGAACACATGGGCAGGCCCACGTTATAGTGGTCCCCTATTCAATTTTGAATGGTAAACCAATAGAAGAATTTTCCCATGGGAAGGTTGCAAGGGGTAACAGTTGATATCGAAGGCACAAGCACACAGATGGACTTTGAAGTAATAGAGATTGTCGATGATAGCAATCCTTATCCCATGTTGCTAGGAATAGACTGGGCTACTGATATGAATGGAGTCATCAACCTGAAGAAGCGGAAGATGATATTTGAGAAAAAGTCCCTACGCGTAGTAGTTCTGCTAGACCTAGCCGAAGGAGCACACTACACTAAACCAGTGCACGACGATGAAAGCGATGATGAGCTGGACTGTATTTACTAGATAACTGTGTGAGACCAGGAGCGGGTAAACCCGACTGCAGATGGGAGAATCTCATGGGAGCATGACAGTTCCTATACTTCAGATTCAGACGAAGAAGTAGAATGCTAGCAAAATCGGCTACATGAAGTGACAATGCTAACTTACAACATGATGATTAGATCACTGCATTGCATGACAACAAAGGCAAGGGAACTACCAACCTATGATGGGGTGGCAGTGGTGGATGAATTCCTGGACAAATTTGAAAGTGAAGCACCAAAATAGTAACGGTACGGTGCGATGGAATGGGTGTTGCATGCAACATCCGCACGATGGTGGAATACACATCAGAAGACCATTGGAAACTAGCATGAAAGTAGAAGACAGATGCGCTTGCAGTTTGGAAGCCCCTAGCGTCAAACAAGAACCGGGCAGTCAGGGCGAAGTAGCTTGTGCGCCCAACTATGTCGATGGGTGTAGACATGTGCTATGCAAGCACATCCTAGACTAAGGATCGAAAATCAGAACCCAACGCGGCAAAAGGAAAAGCGATGAACACCACAAATATTCCACAGCGAAGCATTCACAAAGCTATGTGGAATCATAAATAGAGTTTACCAGGTGGAGCGGACGGATTGGGACCTGTGCATACCAGCGGTCTGATGGGCCTATAGGGCCATGCACAAAAACCTGAGTACGAGAATTATTTCGAAGACGAAGAGCAGAGTCGAGGCCGTAGCTTTGGAAAAGAATCCTCATGTAATAACTCCCATAATTGGGACAGCATGCGAGGACCAGAGCGAAGAGATTATGTAGCCGTGCGAGGACCAACATATGCAAATTCAAGAAGCCATTTGGCGAGGAAACCTTGAGCTTCACAAACTTGAAGAAGATCGAGTACGACTGAAGCAGAGAAGCATGTTAATGGACGCAGATGTCAGAAAATTAGAAACCAAAACTGCACAAGCAATATGTGTCAATAGAAGAATAGGACAACATATAGGTAGCCATACCACTACACTAGAAGATTGTTGCCGAGAATTTCTGGCTCTGTTACCATGGTTGCAACCGCACCTTATCAGAAAAAGTAACCAGGGAAGCGAACCCCATAAGGAAGGATGTAAGGCGTTGACTGGCACAAGGGTAACTAAGGAAGGCCCATGGACCAGGGCGGAAGGTGATTTGAAGCCTCGCATCAGTGGTGCGACCACTTGACTATCCGTAGGAAGCATAGTCTCAGCGCTACAAGCAGTTGAAAGACAGCACAGGACTATAAAAGAGTTTGTATGGGAGCTACGTGACACGGAAGCTGCGCATAGGATCAATATGATGCACGGGTCGCATTCACGCACAAGGGGTTGTGCTGCCACATGGGTAGGGATAAATGATATGGAAAAAGGCGCAGACACAAGCACCACCTCTACACAATTGAAACGGTCGTGTGGTATGAAACGAATAGGGCCACGAAAGAAGACCAAGGCTTCCAAATTGGATGGGGAGCCTATTACACTAACATAGGGTGATCTATATGACATCAACAACATAGTTCGCAAGGTCACCAGGGAGACTCTCCAAGAAGCAATGACGGAGCAACAAAATGTGTTGGGGGCACTCAAGGCACAAGTGTAGGGACTTCAGGTGCGACTCCCACAAGAAGGAATGGTAGGTGTCTACAGTGCCATGGGAGCATTGGCAACAGGGTAGTTTTTGCAGGCCAAAATGACTAACACTGTCGCGCTGCCAAAAGGAGCACTAACAACGGACATCATAGAGGATAAAGCTGCAGTAGGACGGATCAAGGGACTCGACCTAAACTTGGATGCCCTTTCGCGGGATATTTTATACCAGCTACAGGACGGAGCAATGGCAGAACTCCGCACAAGGGAGGGATGCGCAGTACAATTCCTAAGTGAACAGTGAATCAACATCGAATAGCTTAGCCTACAACATGACAAAACGGTGGCTCAGAACTAGTAGTTGGAGCAGATCGCAGAGGAAGAATTCCGCCACGTCCCAGAACTGGAAATTGTGACAGATTTGCCAATAGGAATGTGGATCCACAAATTGGCCAATGGATTTCATGAGGCAAAGGAGGACGCTACGAGGATCCAACCGGACCTCAACCTACAAATTGTTGAACTACGATTGAAGGCACAACCCTCCATGCCCCCAGAAGTTTGAGGACAGCATATCGACGATATCTGAAAAGGGTTGGAAGAAATTGAACAGATAGTACAGAGCTGCACCACGTTGTTGGAAGAATCCTTCGGGTTCCTCACAACCTTATAGGAGGATCCACCATAAAACGGTTGGAAACAGAGGTGCAGGAGCTTCAAAAACAATATGACAGTGTGTGTAGCATGACATAAATAGTGGTCCTAACCTAGCGGCTCACGAAGCTACAACAAGAAAAGGAATTGAAGGAGCAAATGGAGACAACACGCCAAAAAAAGGTAGTACTTAAAGCACGCATCTAGCCTTGGATTGATGAGGCCTTCCTCATGACGGCTGACACCAAAGGAAAACTCATACAGATGAAAGCGATGCATGACCTAAGACAGGGATTTGACCTTGACAATGAGTATTCGGACGAGCAAGCAGAATGGATCCAGCGGATGGCAGAGCAGTGCGTTATGGATCTTCGTGCAGCACAGGCATAGTTGGATGGACTTTGCAGAAAGATCGCCACACCAACAAAGTGACTTGGGATGAGTCACGATGATTGTGTTGGGGGCCTATTGGGTAGTGGATCCCCCCATAGCATGTTTTTGGGGCTTGAAGCCCAAATTTTGTTCTAGTGTAATGTAAAGACCCTACAAAATATGGGCGTGGAGCACGAGACTCTAGGGTTGTCCACCCTAAGCTAATATAATTTAATGTAAAGTGTGTCGGCCTACCCATGGTCCGCAAACCATGGGATTGTATAAATAGAGCAAGGCTTTAAGTGCAAAGAGAATCTTAGTTTTGTGAACTAATAGATAGGTGTGAAGGCATGGTTAGAAAATAGAAGTGAAATATGAAGTGTATTGGGTCGTAGTAGTAGGTAGAGGCTATGCAACTGAGTGCGCAGAGGCCTAGTAGAGTCTGCAGCTGAGTGCGCGGACCCCTACAGCTGAGTGCGTTGGGTAGAGTCGAGACTGTAACTGAACTTGAGTATTAATAAAGATAAGATTGATTCAGAATATTGTGCATCTGCTTGTAGATCTGTATTTCTATGTTCTAGTTATTTTGTATGCATTTATATTGTTTTCGAGTACTCATGCTAATCTGGAAGTTGAATAAGTAATAAGAGTATTGGGCACGCACAAACTAAGTTAAACACTAATATAGTAGCACAGTAAGGATTGGATCGAATTCATACGAAGGTGCGCATAGGTTGCGAAGAATAGAAAGTTGCGCGGAGTAGCGTAGTGCCTAGATTAGGATCATGAACCTCTAGAACCCTCATCAAGACATCCCTAGGGTGCGGAAACCTGGTTCCAGCGCCCTCCTATACTACTTCGAGTGAGACCTCAGTCTGTGCTTCGCAGACTATTGCCCAAAGGGCTAGTAGTACTGGGATTTGCTTGGTTAAACTCACTGTTGAACCTGGGTTAGGCCCCATGTAGCCAACAACACATGTCGAACAATATCAATGCATGTTGAGGAGTTTTAGGAAGTGTCATGGAATCATAAGGGAGAACTAGGTCAAAATGCATGGAAATTAATGAATAAGAGTGTGTACCAAGGAGTGTCAACAAATTCCAAGTGTGTCACGGACAAAGTGTGTTAGGATAAGGTAGGAATAAGACTTGTAGGAGGAAAGTCTATGGTTATGATAAGGGGTTGGACAAAGTAGTTTCAAACAAAGGGATACTTTGGGTTAGGCACAACACTCTTTTTCCAATGACTTGGTTGGGTTCCCAAGTCACAAAAAAAGTAAGGCTATCTAGAGGGCATGATAGCTAGGGAGTGCCAAGGTGTGCTAAGGAATTCCAAGAAGTACTAACACATGCTAGACGATTCCAAGGAATGTTAGGCATGCTAAGATATGTCAAGTGTTAAGGCATGCCAAGTGCTAATGCATGCCAAGATGTGCCAGGTGCCAAGGGGTGGCGCGAACACATGATAGGGAGTGCCAGGTGCCAAGGTATGCTAGGTAGTGTTAATGCATGATAGAGTCTAGGTAAACGTGCCAAAATGTTCTAGGTGCTAGGGTGTGTTAATGCATGCTAAGGAGTGTCATGGAGTGTCAGGGAAACACAAAGGAGAACTAGTTTCAAATGCATGGAAATGAATGAATAGAAGTGTGTCATAGGAAGTGTCAGAGAGTTCTAGGTGTGCTAAGGAGGGAGTGAAAATTTAGGCTAGGCAATGCTAAGGAATGCTAGAGTGCCAGGGTGACATGCCAAGATGTGCAGTGTCTGGGTGTGCCAATGCATGCCAGGGAGTGCCATAGAAACACAAGGGAGAACTAGTTCAAAATTCATGGAGATGAATGGATAAGAGTATGTGATAGGGAGTTCCAGTGAGTTACAAGTGTGCTAAGGAGGGAGTGACAAATTTATATGATAGGTAGTGTCAAGGCATGCTAGAGTGCTAGGGCATGTCAGAGAGTGGTAGGGTGTGTTAGGGAGTGCCAAAGCATGCCATGGAACATAGGGGATGCTAACACGTTCCAAATAGTTCTTAGGGATTGTTAGATGTGCCAGGTGTTATGGCATGTCAAGATGTAAAATATGTTGCTTAGTTGTTTTATGGCCACGGTTAGACGTGAGCCCTAACTTTATAACTTATTAAGTGGGATGAGTTAAGATTCGAAATGAGTAGCCTAATATGAGTTAGAGTCAATTCTTAGGTGAACAAGGCATAGTCTATTTGTAGTAATGATAACTTGGTCAAGTTGTTGTCGCTGAGGCAAGACTTGGTTGGGTTCCCAAGTCTAAAAAAAATAAGGGTAGTTATGAGGGCATGATAGATAAGGAGTGCTATGGCATGCCAAGGACAAAGTGCTTTAGGAGAATTTCATAATAGGAATTGTAGGAGGCAAGCCTACAATTGTGATAATGGGATGGTTAAAGAAGTTTCAGAAAAAGAGATACTTTGGGCTAGGCACAACACTATTTTTTAAATGACTTGGCTGGGTTCCCAAGGCTATCTATGAGGGCATGAAAACTAGGGAGTGCCAAGGTGTGCAGGGAATGTTAGTAAGTACTAACACATGATATAAATGTCCAAGTCATGTTAGGAATTACAAGGCATGCCAAGTACTAAGGCATGCCAAGATATGTTAGGTGCTAGGGTGTGGCGCCAATGTATGCTAGAGAGTTCTAGGGAAACACAAGGGAGGACTAGTTTCAATTGCATGGAAATGAATGAATATGAGTGTGTGCTAGGGAGTGTTAGCAAGTTCTAGGTGTGCTAAGGAGGGAGTGACAAGGTATGATAGGGAGTGAAAAGGTATGCTAGGTAGTGCTAAGGAATGATAGAGTGATAGGAAAGCATGTCAATATGTGCCAAGTGCCAAGGTGTGTTAATGTGCGCCAAGCAGTGTTAGGGAGTGCTAAGGAAACAAAAGGGAGTACTGGGTCATAATGCATGTCAATGAATGCGTAAGAGTGTGTCACAAGGAGTGTCAACGAGTTCCAAGTGTGCTAAAGAGGAGTGACAAGGCATGCTTGGCAATTCTAGGGAATGCTAGAGTGATAGGGTGGCATATTTCCAAGATGTCCTAACATGTGCGAGGAAGTGTTAGCTAGGAGTGCCAAGGAAACACAAGAGAGAAATACATTAAAATGCATGGAAATGAAAAAATAAGAGTTTTTTATTGTAAGTGTCAATAAGTCCCATGTATGCTGAGGAGGGATTGACAAGGTATGCTAGGTCGTGTTAAGGCATGCTAGAGGCCAGGGCGACATGCCAAGATGTCATAGGTGCTAGGGTGTACCAACACGTGCAAAGGAGTAATAGGGAAACACAAGGGAGAATTAGGTCAAAATGCATGGAATTGAATGAATAAGAGTTCTGGCTAGGAGTGTCAGCGAGCTCCAGGTGTGCTAAGGAGAGAGTGACAAGGTATTCTAGGTAATTCCAAGGAATGCTAAAGTGCTAGGGTGACATGCCAAGATGTTCCAGGTGCCAGGGTGTGACAATGTGTGCTAGGGAGAGTTAGGGAGTTCTAGGGAAACACAAGGAAGCACTAGGTCAAAATCTATGGAAATGAACGAATCAGAGTGTGTGACAGGGAGTGTCAATAAGTTCTATGTGTGTTAAAGAGGGAGTGACAAGGTTATATGCTAGGTAGTGCCAAGTTTTGTTCAAATACCAAGGTGTGTAAGGAAGTGATAGGGTGTGATTGGGAGAGTCAAATCATTCGATGGAATGTAGGGGATGCTAACACATGCCACATAGTGCCAAGGCATTCTAAGACATGCCATATGCTATGGCATGTCAAGATGTAAACTATGTTGCTTAGTTGTTTTATGACCATGGTTGGATTTGATGAGCCTTGTATTAGTAACCTTTTAAGTGGGGTGAGTTGAGATTGGACATGAGTATCCTAAGATGAGTTACAGGTAGTTATTAGGTGAACAAGGCATATGTTGAATTTCCACAGCACATGAGAATCTGGGTTTGGTCTTAGAATATTTGATGCAAACACAGTCAAGTGCCACAAGGCATCTACTTTGCATAAAGACATCTACACACATCATGGAATCAACTAGTGCACATGACAATTTTTAACTTTTTCAAACACTTGTTCATTATATTACAAACTATAATAGAATAATATAGAGATCTCGTACTAGGGATCATGGCAATTTACAATCACACTAATACAAGGAATACAACTAGGGCTGGTGTTAGTCCTTTGACAACCAATCTACCTTGAACAAGACAACACTTGACCTACTTGTTGATGGTGGCCACACACAACCCTTTCAGTCCACGTGTCCTGAACACATTTGGTAGGTCCTTTTGCCTCCCATTCTGCAACTCCTCAATATTCCTCTATCAATGAACTCAACTCCTTTATGTTACTGAACTCGGCTCAAAAAAACTTTTCCCTCTAGCTTTGGTCTACCAATTTTTTCCATACTGTTTCTCCAAGATGACAAGTATAGGGCTATGGAGGTTGCACGTCTTCTCACTGACTCAATCCTCTATAATACAATGAACTAGGGATAGTTGGATATCCCACTTGATTTTGTTGGGTCCCCATAATACTAGTGATTACCCCATTACTATTGTAGTTGTACCCCTTATTAATATCGTTGTGCCCCTATTGTGCTCATATTGTTACTATTGTGCCCCATAGAAGCCCACTATTATTATTATTGTGGCCTTACATTATTATTGTTATGTAGGCTCTGATTATGTTATGACCCCTTAGACTCCTATATATAGAAAGGAGGTCTTTTAATTTGAATCATCCAAGAATTGTTCATTTATGTAATGTAAAGGAGGTTTCCCCGTCAAAGAGGCTGAATTCTAAGACGTTTATCTATCGTTTCTATCTTTTCTTGAACTGGTTTCATAATATTTGGTATCAGAGCTTTGGATTCTAGGGTTTCGCTGCTCCAAACAGGTCATCATGGCAATTTCGCTATAACTTTGTTTTTGCGATGTTTCAGAAGTTGAAAAAAAAAAACCATTTGAGAAGACATTGCGATAAATCTCGGGTCCAAATTTCAGAGCATTTTGCGCTATAATTGCGGAGATATGATCTGAGGAAGTTGGTCCTTTTGCAAACTCCTGAATTACATTCCAAACAGGTGACCTGGGGAAAATCGTCATAACTTTTTCTCTGAGAATTGGATTGAAATTTCATAAAAAGGAGTAGAAAGAGGATGAACTTTAGTTTCTTTATATATTTTTCAAAGCCAGAGGTCGAAACAGTGATTCGTGGAACGTTGTACAAGTTCGCTCTACTGAATTAGTCTATAATCAGGTCACTGTGGGAGATTTGGCATAACTCTTCATTGGAGAATCCACTTGGGGTCAGACTAGTGGCATTGGAAAGAGGACACAGAGTGCTACCGCATTTCACAATTTCAAAACTCGATGATCCGAAATTACAGAGATACATTAGAGGCAATATCGAGCTCCTACAAGGTGAAAAAAGGTGTGTATATTTTTTAAAATGTTTGCTTAAGCTTGGTTTGAAAATTTATTTTGAAGGAATTCAAAGGGCAAAGTGAAGCATTATTATCAGTAATTGATGCCCCGAAGAAAGAAAATGGAAACACCTAGTAGGCGACCTGAAAGCTCTAGCATGACTCATGAAGAAGAGGAGGAAATGCAACATGATATATCAAAATTACGAGACCAAGTGCAACAAGTGTCACTTGCACAAAAAGGAACAGAATCTAAGATGGGTTGTTTAAAGAAAGGTGTAGAAGCTAAGATGAATGACGTGGAAGCTAAGATGTATGATTTGAAGATAGATGTGAAGACAGACATGGAAGAATTGAAGATAAACATGAATAAGTTGCTACAAGAAATCGTCACTAAGGGTGAAAGGGTAGTAAAGGAAACTCATGATAAGAACAAAAGAAATGTTAATCATGATTCCATAGACTCTAATGTTCGATTGAAGACCCACCATATTCCAAAAATCGATATGAGGAAGTTTGATGGCAAGGATCCCGCAACATGGATATTACAGATGGAGCAATTTTTCGATCTCAATAATGTGCAAAACACACAAAAGGTACTATTGCAACTTTATAATTGGAACCAAATCAGTTTGTATGGTATCAATGGCTTTGCTATCGTAAACAATTTATCACTTGGGCAATTTTTACGGAAGAATTGATAGCAAATTATGAGGATACAAAAAGCAACACTTTTTTTAGCCAATTGATAAGTCTCAAACAAAAGGGTTCAATAATGGAGCACATTGAGGAGTTCCAAAAATTGAACATAAGGGTAAAAAATATTCCAGAGGAGCATAGGATTGATGTGTTTATAGGGTCTTTAAAGGATAATATCCAACATGATGTTCGCCTTTGGGAACCTGATTCATTAGAGAAGGCATTCAGGTTAGCAAGAAAAATGGAAAGCAAAATTATGGCAACCAGGAAGCATACCACTCACATCTATAAAGAGGGAAGTGGTGTTGCTACTAGTCTTCCACAACCTATAATGTTGACACCAAAACAATTGGAAGAAAAAAGAGCAAAAGGGCTTTGTCACAGTTGTGATAGCAAATACACTAAAGGTCATAAGTATGCTGAGAAGAAATTGTTCTACATAGATTGTGAAGAGGAAGAAGAAAAGGAGCAAGAAATGTCAAAAGAAGAGGATATACTCCAGGAACAAAGC
>APFE030541983.1:23766-39569 GCA_000404065.3 Pinus taeda | reverse complement strand
TATTGCCGGTATTCTGAAGATTTATGAAGATTTTCCTTATTTTTGCCGTTTCACATGACCTTGAGTTTAAAAAAAACAGAGTTTTTTAAACCAAGGTATTAATGAGCTGCAGCTGATGAAAAATATCAAGGAACATGGTTACATACCTCCTTTTGGCTTGCTGGAGACCTTTGGACTTCAAACTCATGACTTTGAAATGATTTTGACCGAAACCCTAAACCTAAGAAACCCTAGACCTAGACTTGGGATTTACACAAGACAAAACTGCAATAAGTGAGACACAAGTTTTTCAAATGATATGATGATATGACCTGATTCCAGCAAAGCCAAGAAAGGAACAAGACCAGCTCCTCCATCAGTGTTATGGCATGCCTAACGGGATGCAAAACTGATGCTGATGAGACACCTACATATGCATATGCAAAGAGCTGTTTGATCACCGATGGAGGGCTCAAGACCGACACTAACACGGGTCAACCACTTACAATTATTAATATGGGCTTTATTGACTCTTTACTTAACTATAACTATGACTTGATCCTATTACATAAATAAGGGGGTTAGGGTTGGACCCTAACATGGCATCAAGGGGATCTCAAATCAAGCATACATGACGACACATGAGTATTCCGTCAACATGATGACAAAGTGATCTCAATCAAAACATGACAATAAGTACATCTCACATCAAGGAACAAAACATGATCCCACATCAACATCAAATAGGTATCTATATAGCACAACACATCTCAAGAAAAGAGACAAAGAAGTACATGATCACAGTGCATATACCTCACATCAAGGAGTTATCTGAAGAAGAAGAAGATAAACTTCTGGATCTGGCTGCACCATTAATCTCATGGCGTGAAATCTCATAGAAATCACTGCTCACACATTGAATGCTGACACCTGCACTCCACTTTGAAAAGTGGCCAAAAAATTAAATGACCAAATGGAAAATTTGATTGCACCATCAAATTTATGGCAACGAATAGTGCAAAATTGACTATCAAATTTCAGAATTTTGACAAAGTGAGAATCTAGGGCTACATGAATCTTTTAGATTTCCCTAGATTCCTCAAAGATTCTCTCCTCTAGGTCATCTAAAGATCTACTGCTCAGATCAAAATTCTGACTGCGCCATTAGGTTTGTGTCACTGAGAGGTGTGGGATCGACATACATTTTGTCCAATTTGGACAGTGGCAAAATTTCACCCTCCTGAAAATTTGGCTCAATCATGGTTCCACCTGCTCTTTTCTAGGATCATGGTTCCACTTGCAAAAATTAATTAAAAAATATGTGTCTCAGTTTCTGTTCCCAAGGCGGACCCCTCTGTGCTGCCATGCCTCCGTTCCATTGCACCCCTGTATCCTTCGTTCTCCCCCACGCAAAATAAATTTTGGGTTTATATAAAATGTGGTGGGAAGATCTTATAAGGAAATCCGTTGGGTGCATTGGTTAAGGTGGAGCACTTGAGGCAAGGAGGTCAGGGGATCAAATCCCAAGCACTCCAAAAGTAAGTGTGTTGTTTTAATTTTGGCGCGGAACCGTTTTTTTGGTAACCGTTTGAATGGCGCATTATGTGGGTTGGCGTATTAAATATGGGCGGATGTTTTTTTTGTATTAACGTGTGGATTGTCATAATGCCATATGGAGCTACCACATGGGCGGGGACGGTGGAGCCACTAGCTTTGGGTTCAACTCCCACCAGCCTCCTTGTTTGTTAATACGTATATATAAGAGGTTAAGGTGTGGGCCAAGTCCACTGGAGGTGGCCCCCCACCCCACTTAAATCTTTTTGTTAATATTAAATGGGTATGCGTGTAGGGACGGCAGGGGTCATGGTCTATTGGCCCACATTTAATTAAAATTTGGTTTTGATATAATCTTGGGTCCGGTGGAGGTGGCAGGGGTCATGCCCTGCCACCTATATTAATAATTTTTTTATAACCATAACACATTTTTTCAACTTTGTCTAATATAGGGGATATTAGACAAATTAAGTACCCAACAAATTTGCCAACTTTCGGGAGCTAGATTTCATGCCTTGGGGTTGGTCAAATTGTATGACACTTAAACTTGGCCCATAACCCAACTTTGACCAAAAATTTCACTGGCTCTTTCTCCCTCATATGAGCTTGGATTTGAGTGTCATTTGCACCGTTAGAATGAGGGCGATGAGCACTTCGATATGGTGTTGGTTTGGGAGCAGTCTGACCACTTTGAATCTTCACCTTTCTGAGTCCTTTGGGACTTTTTCATGTGTCTAGAGACACTTGGATCAATCCTCCCCACTGAGGAACTTTTGGTCCTCCAAAAGCATGAAAATAATTTGCCACTTCTTTGTACCGTGTCTGCACTTTACAAGTATATAGTATGTCACCCTTCCTTCTCCTTAACCTTTGTCATTCAGAGCCATAAGAGATGAGCCAACACCTACCACCTCTGCAAACCTGTAATACAATTCTGCAAATTACATGTTGAATTCATATGACCAACTAATGATCCAAACATCCCATACTTGCCACGAGTTTATAACACATACTCGGTGGTCAAGTTTACATGAAAATGGAAACAATACCCCAGCTATGAAAACAGGGCCAACATATCATTGTTGCTTCAACAAGCGATGGAGAACTCATCATTACTACAACACATGATTTACAAAAATAAGGCCAAAAACTATTGTTGCTTTGACAAGTGATGGAAACACAACATCACTTTCATAGTTTAAAATGAAACACAAAATAAGACCATACATCATTGTTTCTTAACAGGTGATGGAAAACAAATCATCACTTTTACATCTTAAAATGCAACAAATGATTTACAAAAGCACAACCATGACAAGCTAACTTTAGAAATCATTTTTCTTTCATTAAGGTGAATGGGTTGCCTCCTTGTGGTGGATTCGCTGGTCAAACAATCATTTTATCTAGTTCATGCATCAACACTTTGTCTTTAAGGTGTTGCTCTGAAAGGAGCCTCCAACAATTGGCGCTTTGATGGCCACCTTTGTTGCAATCATTGCAATACATCTTCTTCCTCCAGATCTGATTAACATGTTTCTTTACCTGCTATTGAGAGGGTCTTTCATGCCTCATCCTTTTGTGTGCTGCTATTCTTTTCCAACACTTAGAAAATGTATGGTTATGTAATCCACAAAAGGTATATGTTTTTCGATGCCTTGATTTATGTCCATCATTAACAACATAATTGTAATCAAAATGAACATTTGAATATCGAGACTGTTTATACATTTTCTTGTTGTCTCTGGTGTCAGTATGGTAATGAGAGCTTGCCTTAGCTCTTTCCCTGCAATGGGCACTTCCATGTGATGATGGTGATGTGTTCCCATCATTCTCTTCCCTTGATGATTTCAAAGATGTCTCGGAAGCATCTGACACATTCAAGAATTCTCCTTCGGCATATCCCAAGCCTGCAAATCAAGGTCTTTACACAACCTCAAATGGTTGAGTTATACCTTGGTTATTAACACCAAGTTCTTCCTCAATGTACCTCATCCTGGTAAGGAGTGTCATGTTTGTCCCTCTAATTGGTATCCCCACATCTCCAACATAAATCATACTATTTGAAGATGAAACTGAAAGGAAATCAACATCTTTTACCTCCACTGTCGAGTTGGAAAGAACTGATGAGGGCCTCTCATCATCTATTGTTGGTGGTACACTCACTATCTTGGCTGATTCCTCAACTTCTTTCCTAACATACCTAAGTCCTGCATGATAGGGTACTTCCTCTACTTTGATGGGGTTGACAATGCCTTGGCCATTAATGCCCAAGCCTTTTCCTTCATACCCTATTTTCTTCAACAGTTTGGAGCCAATTCTTGTGGTATGATTTTCAAAAACAGCGAAATCATCATCAAGAAACATACATGAAGATGGAGAACTACTTTTTACCTCACATGGGTCACACTACAACTTTTCAAAGCCCTCGTCCTTATCTTGCAGTTGTCGTAGCAAACTCTGTTTTTCCTCTTTCTCTTCATGTAGAAGCACCTTCAATTTAGCATTCTCTGTTTGAAGAATTTTGTTGTTGTGCTTCAGTTCTTCTAGGGCCTCTTCCATGGCTTGCAACTGACACTGCACTCACTACTTTTCCTCTGCCTCTTTTTGTAGAGCTTCATACATTATTTCCACCTTTTGGGAAATTCTAAGCGTGGTATCATACATCACTTTGTCATCCTCCATCGTTGCACGTTCCATTGTTCATGCTCGCAATTCACATTCACGCAAAGACCACTATGGTACCAAACCTGATCCAAGTTGACTCAACTCTCGAATTCAACAAAGATCTTTTACTTTCATGGTGTGATTATAATTGCATTTAAAATAGCATAAATGAACACAAATGCATGCTATAATGAAGAACGAACATGACAAGAATCAACAACATAAAACACAAGACGTTGATAATGGAATTTGTCCAGGAGGGACTACGTCTCCAGGCCCCGATGTCAAGATGGTGTAGGTCGTTGCATTAAGTGATGGAAAGAGTGATAATGTACATGCATGTGTTTTCTCTATCATACAAGGAATATGACCTCACGCAGGAGTGGCTCTAAGAGATGTTCCACTGTAGGAACTCTCATTAAAAAAAAAGGACTCCTATCAGCATGACATAACTTCACGTATGTTAATAACGCGCATCCCACCAACATGGAATCAAAGGGATCTCAAATCAAGTATACATGACGACACATGAGTATCCTTTCAACACAAAGACAAAGGTATCTCAATCAAAACATGACAATAAGTACATATCACATCAGGAACAAAACAGGATCCCACATCAACATCGAACAGGGATCTATACAACACAATGCATCTCAAGCAAAGAGACAAAGAAGTACATGATCACACTACATATACCTCACATCAAGGAGTTATTTGAAGAAGAAGAAGATAAACTTATGGATCTGGCTGCACCATCAATCTCGTGGCATTGAATCTCATGGAAATCACTGCTCACACATTGAATGCTGACACCTACACTCCACTTTGAAAAGTGGCCGAAAAATGGAAAATCTAATTACACCCTCTGATTTGTGGTGTCAAATAGTGCAAAATCGACTATCAAATTTCTGAATTCTGACAATGTGAGAATTTGAGGCTACAGGAATCTTTTAGATTCCCCCTAGATTCCTCAAAGATTCCCTCCTCTGAGTCATCTAAAGATCTATTGCTTAGATCAAAATTTTGACTACACCATCAGGTTCGTGTCAGTAAGAGGTGTAGGATCGACATAAATTTTGTCCAATTTGGACACTGGAAAAATTTCACCATCCTAAAACTTTGGCTCAATCATGGTTTCGCCTGCTCTTTTCCAGGATCATGGTTCCACCTACAAAAATTAATTAAAAAATATGTGTCTCGGTTTCTGTGCCCGGGGTGGACCCCTCTACGTTGCCATGCCTCCATTCTATTGCGTTCTTGTTCCATCCTCTGTTCTCCCCATGAAAAATAAATTTTGGGTTTATATAAAATGTAGCAAGTAGATCTTACAAGGAAATTTGTTAGGTGCGTTGGTTAAGGTGGAGCACTTGAGGCGTGGAGGTCGAGGGATCAAGTCCTGACCCCTCCAAAAGTAAGTGTATTGTTTTAATTTTGGCGTGGAACCATTTAGTTGGTAACTGTTTGAATGACGCATTATGTGGGTTGACGTATTAAATATGGGCAGGTGTTTTGTTTGTATTAATGTGTGGATTGGTGTAATGCCATATGGGGCCGCCACGTGGGCAAGGCTGGTGGATCCATGGGTTCAACTCCCACCGGCCTCCTTGTTTGTTAATACCTATATAGAAGTGGTTAGGGTGTGGGCCAGGTCCACCGAAGGTGGCCCGCCCACCCCACTTAAATGTTTTCGTTAATATTAAATGGGTATGCGGGTAGGGCTGATAGGGGTCATGGCCTGTCAGCCCACATATAATTAAAATTTGGTTTTGATATAGCCTTGAGTCTGGTGGAGGTAGCGGGGGTCATGGCTCACCACCTATATTAATATTTATTTTTTATTTTTTATAACCATAACACATTTTTTTCGATTTTGTCTAATATAAGGGATATTAGATAAATTAAGTACCCAACAAATTCTCTCGCTTTCGGGAGCTAGGTTTCATGCCCTGGGGTTGGTCAAATTGTAGGACACTTAAACCTGACCCACAACTCAACTTTGACCAAAACTTTGACTGGCTCTTTCTCCCTCATACAAGCTTAGATTTGAGTGTCGTTCACATCGTTGGAATCAGGGCAATGAGCACTTCGATCTGTTGCTAGTTTGGGAGAAATCTGACCACTTTGAATTTTTCCCCTTTCTGAGTCCTCTAGGACTTTTTCATGTGTCTGGAGCCACCTAGATAAACCCCTCTTGATCTAGGTGGATCTTCAAAAAGTACCAGTGGCATGGTAACAGGCTCAAAAATTCAAAGTGGCAGAATTTGGATAAACCTAGCATTAGATCGAAATGCTCATCATCCTGATTCCAATGGTGTGAATGACACTCAAATCTGAGTTCATATGAAGAACTTAGAGCAAGTCAAAGTTTATGTTTGACTTGGATAGGTTGCATGAGGAGATGACATGGTAGACACTCTCAACAAATGGGAAGTGCCAAGTTTCAGGTTGCCATTGGTCCTGCATATCGCAGATCACAGAAGGAAGAGGTCGCAGCTTAAAGAAAATTAGCCCCAAGCAAGCCATGGTTGTGATGCAATCAAATGGAAATTGCCCATCGCAAAAGGAGGAGGTGAAATAATTGGCCCACGAAGGAAGTCCTAGTTACGATGCAATATATCACAATTGAAATATTATATTGCAATTTGCAATATTGCAATCACGTTTCACAAAGGGGAAGCAATAGCATGTTGTACTAATTTTGGTTTTCGCCGATTGTGATTTGCGATATGGACTCTCGGACCCGATATATTATATATCGTGGTTAATAGTTCGTCGGGTCCACGGCTGTCATTGGGTGCCTGATGTATGGGATTTTAGTCTGTCTGCCAATTGGAAACATAGAAGGGAAAAATGCCGATAGTAAGGGGCCATGAGGTTAAATGTGCGGTTAAGAGTTTTTCCATATTTATGAGGTTTGTTGCTGCATATTATGTGGAACCCAAGATCCTATGTATTAAAGAAAATAGACCCACTTGCTAAACTTGTCATTGGTTTAGAACTATCCAAGAATTGTGAGATTTACCACTAACATATATAAAGCAATATCTATGTCAGAGAAGGGGAGAGAGTAGTTGCGACATTTCTCAGAATACCATTGCAAAGCAGTGGCACCTGCTCCTAGTAGGGGGCTGGAAGCTGCCTTAAGTATCTAAAGGTTCCGAGAGGTGCAGGAAGCCCTTTTATCAAAATTGGGCATTCAAATAGGCATTTCTTCATGTTTTTACACCAGGATTTCAGCGATGCCATCTTTTTCTAGATCTAGGCTCTCCATTTTTCAAATATCGTCCAAATTGTAGGTATAAGGGTGTTTATGTAAAATCTACTTGTACTTCTTCTCTTTTCATGACACTTAATAAATGAAGGCCTCCCCACTGTTGAGCTAGGCTCGGAGACGCATTCCAAATTGGACGAACTCCGTAATCAAATCTATGTGTCTTGATCTCATGCATGATTATGTTTTTACTCTTCGTTTATAAGCTTATGTTTCATGATTTTTAATAAGATCAGTTACATGTAATTCTAATGCATTTATAAGATAAAAAATCCTGGATCAAGTGGTATCATAGCAAGTTTTAGTTTATGAGAGTTTCATGAGTATGCTAACCAAAAACAAGCTTCAAAGGATGTGTGCTACGAAGAGGAGACATGGCAGATGTTGAAATGCATTGGGAAGAGAAGCGGCCTTTTGCTGATAACAAATTGCGTGCATGAATGACCGAATGTGCAGCCATGAATGATGATAAAGAAATGCACGAAGACTTCGTGAGGATGTCCTGAATGTTGGACATCATGTATGGAGCATGTTATAAAATAAGAGAGGAGGATAACGAAAGATCTGAAAGCGATGCTTCATCCACATCTTCTGATGCTTATGCATCTTATTCATTGCCTTCCTTGTCCTCTCATCCCTCGAATAAGGAGATTAACTAGAGGTTTCAAGAAGATAATGCCGAATTAAAGAGGCTACGATGAGAAGAGAAAGAGGAGAAACAAAGGTTTCTATGCCAACTGCAAGCTAAGGACGAGGCTTTGGAAAAGTTACAGCGTAACTCACATGAGGTAAAGAGATATTCTTCGACTCCGTGTATTTTTCCTAATAATGATTTCACCGCTTTTGAAGAACATACCATAGGTATCGGCTCCAAAATGTTAAAGAGAATGGGGTATGAGGGGAAAGGCCTCAAAATAATGGCCAAGGCATCATAAACCCCATCAAAGTAGTGTCATTACCCTGCATACATGACTTGGGTATGTCAGGAAGGATATTGGGGAATGCGCTAAAACAGCCAGCAAACCATCAACAATAGATGATAAGAATCCCTTAGCAATTCTTTCCAAATCAACCATTGAGGTAAAATATGTTAATTTATCTTCGGTTTCATCCTCACATAATATAATTTCTGTTGGAAATGTGGAGATACCCATTACAGGGACAAGCATGAGACTCCTTACCAAGATGAAGTACAAAGGAGAAGGACTTGGTGTTAATGTCCAAGGCATAACTCAGCCATTGGAGGTTGAGAGAAAACCTCAATTTGTAAGTTTTTGGTACACTGAAGGACAATGCTCAAAGGTGTCAGAAGCTTCCATGACATTGTTGAACCTGTCGAGGAAAGAGGATGATGGGAATACATCATCATTAACCTATGGCAGTATGCATTGCAGAAAAAGAGTTGCGGAAAGCTCTCGTTCCCATGATTGTACTAGAGACCAATAGGAAAGGTATAACAAGTCTTGGTATTCTAATGTTCATTTTGATTACAACCATATTGTTAATAATGAACAAAAATCATGGCATAGAAGAACTTGCAGTTTTTACGGATTGCATAACCTTGTGTTTGTTGAGTACTGGAGGAGAATAGAAACACGAAAAAGGATGAGGTGTGAAAGACCCTCTTAACAAAAGAAAAAGAAGAAGGTAAAGCATATCTAGAGGAAGAATACTTATTGTAGTCATTGCAGCAGAGGTGGTCATCAAAGAGCTACGTGTCGAAGGCTCCATCCAGAGAAGTGTTGCAAGGACAAAGAGTTCCTACACGAACCAGGTGAAACAATTGTTCAACCAACAAATGCACCACAGGTAGATGACCCACGCACTTTGAAGGTGAAACATGGTTTTTCTAGGTGTGGTAGAATGTAATGGCCTTGTTTTTAAAATCATGTGTTGTGTGCTAAACTGTAAAAGTGATGATGTGTTTTCCATCATTTGTTGTAGAAGTAATGATGTTTGGCCTTATTTTTGTAAATCATATGTTGTAGTGATGATGTGTTTTCCATCACTTGTTAAAGAAACAATGGTGTTTTACCTTATTTTTAAATCACCTGTTGCAGTGATGATGTGTTTTCCATCGCTTGTTAAAGAAACAATGGTGTTTTACCTTATTTTTTTAAATCACCTGTTGCAGTGATGATGTGTTTTCCATCACTTGTTGAAGAAACCATGATGTTTGGCCTTGTATTGATAGCTAGGGTATTGTTTCCATTTTTATGTAAACTTGACCACAAAGTATGTGCTATAAACTCATGGAACGTATGGGATGCTTGGCTCATTATTGGTCATAGAATTAAGCATTTAATTTGCAAGAGTATTGTAATACAAGTTTGCAGGGGATGCAGGTATCGGCTCATCGCTTATGCTCCGAAGGAAAAAGGTGAAGGAGAAGGAAGGATGGACCTATTAGGACACGTGGTGTAGACAATGTACATAGAAGCTGTAGATTATTATAATTCTTTTGGAGGACCAAAAGCTTCTTAATGGGGAGGATTGATTGAGGTGGATCTTCAAAATTACTAGTGGCATGGTAAAATGTTCAAAAATTCAAAGTGGCAGAATTTGGATAAACCTAACATCAAATGAAAGTCCTCATCATCCTGATTCCAATAGTGTGAATGACACTCAAATCTGATTTCATATGAAGAAGTTAGAGCAAGTCAAAATTTATGTTTGACTTGGACAGGTGGCAGGAGGAGATGATGTGGCAAACACTCTCAATGAATGGGGAAGTGCCAAGTGGCAAGATGCCATTGGTCCTGCATATCGCATATCACAGAAGGAAGAGGTTGAAACTTAAAAAAATCAGCCCCAAGCAAGCCATGCTTGCGATGCAATCAAATCGCGATTGCCCATCGCAAAAGGAGGAGGTGAAAGAATCGACCCCCGAAGCAAGTCCTAGTTGTGATGCGATATATCACAATTGCATAATTATGTTGCAATTTACGATATCGCAATCATGTTTCGCAAAGGGGAAGCAATTTCATGTTGTACTAATTTTAGTTTCCATCGATTGCAATTTGCGATATGGACTCCCAGACCCGATATATTATATATCGTGGTTAAGAGTTTGTCGAGTCTGCAGTTATCGCAGGGCACCTAATGTATGGGCTTTCAGTATGTCCACCAATTGGAAACTTTGATTGGAAAAATGATGATAGTAAAAGGCTGCCAGGTTAAATGCATGGTTTAGAGTTTTTCCATATTTATGAGGTTTGTTGTTACTTATTATGTGGAACCTCAGATCCATTGTATTAATGAAAACAACCCCACCTGCTAAACTTGTCGTTGGTTTAGAATTTCCTAGGAATTAAGAGATTTACCACCAGCATATATAAAGGACTATCCACATCGGAGAAAGGGAAAGAGCAAATGAGGCATATATCAGAATACCATTACAGAGTAGCGACACATGCTCCTGGTATGTGATCGGAACCTTGCCTCAAGTATATAAAGGTTCCAAGAGGTGTAGGAAGCCCTTTTATTAGAATTAGGTGTTCGAATAGGCATTTCTACATGATTTTTCACCAGGATTTCAGTGGTGCCATTTGTTTTGGCTCTCCATTTGTCAACTATATTCCCTATTGGAGGTATAAGGGTGTTTATGTAAAATATACTTGCACTTCTCCTCTTTTTATGCCATTTAATAAATGAAGGCCTCCCCACTGTTGAGTCGAGCCCGTAGACGTAGTCCAAATTGGATGAACTCCATAATCAAATCTCTGTGTCTTGATCTCATGCATGATTATGTTTTTACTCTTAATTTATAAGATTAAGTTTCATGATTTTTAATAAGCTCAGTTACATGTAATTCTGATGCATCTATAAGAAAAATATTCCCAGATCACTTCTGGCTCCTTTACATCCCTTCATTGTTGTCGACCCCTTATATAAATGGGGAATTGATTTCATGGCTTGTAATACGCCATCCCAAAATGGCCACAAGTACATAGTAGTCATAGTCGACTACTTCACCAAATGGGTCGAATTCATGCCCACATTTAATAACACTATTGATACCACCGCTCAATTTTTCTTTAACCATGTCAACACATGGTTCAACATTCCCAAGGGACTCGTCTCTGACCATGGAAATAATTTTGAGAATGAGATCTTCTAAGAATTATCTCAACTCCTTGGGTTTACTCATGAGTTTCCTTCCCCATACTACCCCAATCCAATGGCCAGGTAGAATTTGTAAACAAATTCCTAAAAAAGATGTTGCAGCGCATGGTGAAAAAGCATAAAACCAATTTGAACCACATGCTCTTTTTCACCTTACGGGTGTACCGTACCTTGGTCAAAACATCCATTATATTTACTCCATTTCACTTAGTTTATGGGATCAAGGACATACTCCCTATTGAGTGCAAGATACCTACCATAAACATGGAAATCAAGCTTCTCTCAGATAGTTATCCTTCGAAACAAAGGATCATACAACTAGAACATATTGAAAAAATTTAGTGAGATTATCTCTAGCATAATGAAGCCCACAAGAAGCAAACCCAAGCCTCCTTTGATTTCCATATCACACCTTTCTCATTTAGTGAAGGAGATCTAGTAAGTTGGTACAATGTCACTAATAGAGGCCCAGGACCAGGGAATTTCAAAACAATGTGAAAAGGGTCATGCATTGTGAAAAATTTCCTTTTGAACGACACCTATATGTTAGAAGAATCAAACAAGACTTGTCTCAAGGACCTTGTAAATGGGATCTACCTAAATAAATTTCATCCCTAACCCTACGTTGTTGACCTTATTATGTTGATATGTACCATGATCTACTTTTAAGATCACCTCATCACTGATGTACTCTAAAATATACTCTTACTGTGTGTCACAGATGGATCATCCACCAAATCATTATCACAGGTTCGTTGATGGTGCTTCTCGATGATCGCAAAACCCTGTTGCAACAACTTAGGTCATTTACTCTCTTCATTAAATTATTCTCTATCATAATGGTATTTGCAACGGGTCATCCACTAACAATTAATTCCAATATGATGCTTTCATAGGAATTTTGGCCGACGCCTCCCAGTTAGGTATCTGTCATTTGCATGTGTTCCTCGATTCCCAACTTTTTGTGTAGAAATTGAATCAAACTTTCCATGTCTGTGACCCTTTTCTTTTTCATAAATACCTACATGAAAAAATGTTAACACATGGTTTTGATCATAATACGTTCTCACATATACCAAGGCATCGGAATCATTTTGTTGACTACATAGCTAATAAAATCGTATATTGGAAAGTGTTGCATACAGGTCATCATCGAGACACATAAAGCATAATAGAATTGATCCATCGCATAATAATAAGTATGTAATTAAAGATAAAATCATAAAACATCGCATCACATGACACGTGATAAAAGTTGCACAAATATCATATATATATATATATATATATATATATATATATATATATATATATATATATATATATAATATATATATCATTTTATCTACATGGGTTGGCGATCACTAAAACAAATATGTCATCTATAAAGGAGGGGAGCATCCTCATAATGGGTGCTCCCCCTGTTACAATATATCAACACCTAAGGTAAGGACTCATTTACCCCCTCACCACCTACTATAGGCATGCCTACCTCCCTCTGTCCTAGATCTAAAATTGGTTGTGTTGTGGTTGCAACAACCGCTACTCATTATAGGATTAAATGCCACTCTCTTTCTGGTGCCATGATTCTCTCGATGAAATCCTTCCCAAGCATGGCCCATTAGTCTCTAGCAAGCCTAGAAGGAGTTTCATAAGCCTCCTTTGTGTGTCCACCTCCTGCTACTCTACATCCAACACCGAGACCCATAGTCATCAGATCTCCTCTTAGAGACCTACTACCTCTCCCCCCTCATAGGGACCACCTAACCAAGGTACACCCTTTGTCTTGGTCACTCATCCATGGCTCCCTCTCGAGGTCTTCATTTTCCTACAATAACAACCCCCTCCCATCATTGCCTCTGCCCACCCCCCACCCTCTTCAACTCTTTCCAGTCTCCCCTAGGGTCACCCAAAAGGGCCCACATCAAACAATAACATATTAGACATCAATACAATATACACCATAAAAATTACATATAAAAACATAAATCCATATATAAAATATCATGTACTCACATTCCTATCACGACCTAACCATCGCTTGGGGGAAACCCCATTTCAATATCATCTCCGAAGTTCGTTATCGCATACAAGAATTCCAAGATAAACTGAGGTTTGGATAACAACTAACCCTCAACTATGTCCATCCAATATTGGCTCACCTCGTTGCTTCCTGCTTGAGGCATCAATGGTTCCCATCACCTAATCCATGGATCTCTAGGGGATTTAGGTTCACTCTTTTTTCCATTCATAGTAGGATCACTTTCTTGTACATGAAACTACACAAAATTCTCTCATACTGAAATCTACGTATCTCCTACTACACCACCTATGTCATTTGGGTGATCATCCCAGGATGTACCACTCTTGCCTAATCAAAAAACATGTCGGCATGAATATGCTCCAACACTCCAATCATAACCTCTATAATTTGGTGAGGTGTTGAGGTCCCATATATGTAGATGATCATTTCTACCACTAGTCATGTATCTAGATCCAAAATAGACTCAATCCTGATGCCCATGGCATCATACAGATCGACCTCACTACACCGATTAACCTAGTGGGAATTGTAGCAAGAAAAGGCTTCATTTGACTTGTTCCTTCATTAAATGGAGAAATTCGAATTTCCACATCAACACGATGACTTGAGTTGCAGTTAGCAAGAGTGACATGGCCAAGTCACTTAGTTAAGTAAGTCAATTCGAGTTTGTGGGAAAGAAGTAGATATGTGCATGACTTTATTGCTAAGATCTAGCAATCTAGTGGAGTTATAGTTAGTGAAACTTAGTTATCTGAGCTCTATTCATGTATACAGTTAGTATGAGTTGAGTAGTTGTAACTATTGTTAACTCATTGATTTCTCAGTTAACTAGTCAATTTGCTAAAAATATCCCTAGTCATGCATGCAATTAAAATTTCCTAATTGAGTGGAGGGAAAAGGAATAATTGAATTTATGGTCGTATAGTAGAGAGTGTATACAATTTTCATATAGTAGATGAACTCATTCTCTTGTGATTTGTGCAAGGAAATAGGAGCTATTCCTATTATTTAGGAGTTGAATTGTGCAAGGAAATAGGAGCAGAAGGCCAAGATTGGCTAAGTATTTTCTAGAGAAGAATCAGGAGGAGATTAGTATTGTAGTGAAGATTGAGTTTCAAGGATTGAAGCAGTCATTGTAAGAGATCATTTTTCACATTTAATATAACACAAATAGAGGAGGGACTTTTCCTAGTTGGGTTCCCTAGTAAAAATATTGTGTTCATTGTGATTCAATGATTTCAAGTGTTTGTATTGTATGTTTTCCTTCTGCAAATTGAGTAGAAGAAATTTGTGACTATTGTTTTCAGTCTGAATTCATTAGCAACTAGAAATTTTGAGTGATTCTACACAATCAGATCTCATTGTGGGGGGTCTCAGTAGGTAGTACCTCCCTCCAAGGCACCATTCCTATCACAAAGTATATATTTAACTCTATTGATGTGGGGAGGATAGACCCTCGAATGATGCATATCTGACGATCTAGCTACCATCTCCCTATCAAAAAACCATAGGAACTCCTCCTAAGATCTCAAAAAAGGGTTTTGAAGGAACTTCGACAACCCCCACCTAGCCAATTCCACTCTAGCCTAGGAATCAACAACCAAAACATCCCATATTTTCCTCAAAATCACTATATATTTTGCATATTTATGAACACTCAAGAGAAATTTATTTTTTAAATGCAAAATATATAGTGATTTCAAAATCTTAGCCTAAGACAACTCGATACATTGCAAAAAAAAATTATAGGTCAACCATCAAATTGACACGTGGTGTAGGTGAACTCGACCCATTGTAATGAAAACTTAAAGACCAACCATGAAAGTAATACATTGTGCGGACATACTCGATTCATTATAACGAAAATTTTAAAATCAACTATCAAATTGCCCATAATGGGATTGGGTTGTTAGACGACCATCGACATAGACCTGTAGAAAAAAAATGAAAATAAAAACCAAAATAAAAAAATAAATGTGTAAAGAAATAAAAATGAAAAATACAAAAAAAAAAACAAAAAACAACAAAAACAAAAATTCAGATATTGAAAAAAAAAAACACAAAAAATAATAAAAATAAAACAAATTTGAAGTATTGGAAAAAAAATAAAAACAATAAAGAAAACACAAAAAATAATAAAAAAGAAAACAAAAATTCAAATAT
>APFE030541983.1:999-22472 GCA_000404065.3 Pinus taeda | reverse complement strand
TTTATTATTTGAGTTTTTTTGGTCGTCTTGTTGTTGTTGTTTTTTTTTTCCATGAAAATCACAAACAATAAAAAAAGATATCCACACTTAATACATTACAAAATTTAAAGTGTAAAAAATAAGCCCTCTAAACAAAAAGGGTTTATGCTGCATCAACCCTTTTTAAAATCGATATGAAAATCACAAACATTTAAAAAAAGTGTTCATACTTGCTACATAAAAAAAATTTAAAGTGTTAAAAATCAACCCTCTAAAAAAAAGGGGTTGATGTTGCATCAACACTTTTCAAAATCAGCATGAAAATAAGTAACATCTAAAAAAAATGTTCATACTTGATACATGAGAAAATTTAAAGTGCCAAAAATATGCTAAAAAAAAAGGTTTATTTTGGCATCATCAATTTTCAAAATCAGCATGAAAATAAGTAACATCAAAAAAAAATGTTCATACTTGATACATGAGAAAATTTAAAGTGCCAAAAATATGCTTAAAAAAAAATTTACTTTGGCATCACCACTTTTCAAAATCGGGTGATGTTTTGCTACCTCAAAAAAATGGGTACCAATTCACTTTCTCGTTTGATCAGTAATTATGTTTCCTACCATAGATGTGTGTAACCTCACACCTATGCTATTAAGATGGATGAGGGGTCTCGTGCCTATATTTCATGTATCTGTGATACCATCATGGTTGCTTTGCCCTAATCGATGACTTCTCATGTGATTGTGAGCCAATCGTCTATGAGGGCTAGGGAATTTTTTCGTAAAAGGTCCATACAAGCCTACACCTTGTATGACCTATCTAGCCTAAACCACTGAATTAACAAAGGGGGTTTAATGACGACTTACCTAGCTCTCTTCACACAATGAAAAGACACTCCGACTGACCGAAAACTCAGAAATAGTTTTTGGGATCCACACTAATCACCATATCAATACATAGAAATGAGGTCAAAATGTGGGCTCCACTTCCCTTATATATTACTTTTTCTCCATTCTTCCAGAGGCCTACACGGGAGCCCATGAGCTCCATTCACCAAATCATTAGTGGCATTGGGATCAATGTGTTATCATCTACATCATGGTACCCTCCTTTCAGTTCATATAATGTTTTCATTTTGGGCTTGTTTTATACTCAAAATACTCATCAAGTCCACCTTCCTATCTTGTTGGTTACATCTTCTTCATTGTTTTCAGTACACATTTTATTTCATGAATATGCTTTCACTTGTGGTTCTAGTTTTAAATTTGTAGGTCCTTTGTGGCTTTCACATAAAACTGGGACCCCTCATGCACTGATCGACAATTAAGATATCATTCTTCACTGGCATGATAGGTTTCCTCAAAAGCTTTACATATCCTAACACCATTTCTCTGAAATTAATAATAGGGTCCACCATTTCAGTCACATTTACTATCATCTTCCACTTGCACTTGATAAAAATTCACGTTGGTCAATAGAAATCTCACCTACATGGATTACCTCATTTCATAGTTCCCATTACGCTATCAGTATCCATGCCCATTTTCTATGAAATGGGATCCATTCATATGCATAACCTTGAAGACAAGCTTCATCTTTGTTCTTCAATTGCTTGCTTACCACTTCCTCTTGGGTGACCATTAGTTTCATATTATCATGTATGCACCATTGTATTCCATACTTGACCTACCATCTCCCCACATCACATTTGATCATCTGTATTACCACATCCATTTCATCCACCTTGCACAGAGACTAGCCAATGGGGTCCCCACCCTCTATAGATACCCACCTGCATTATTCAGTAGGCCACCATACTCTTGGGGCACCCGTTTTTTTTTTTTTACATTCAAAACCACTTTTATAATTCTTTTGGCAAGTGTACAAATATTATTATGGGAAAGGGCTCTCACTCATATTTTTATGTCTTTTACCCTACAGAAGTCCATAGTTTCCTTTGGTTGGAGCTTGTATTTTACTCTCCTCACACCTACATCATTGATCACCATCATGATAGTTATAATATGCATGTACCTCCTCTGGACATCCTCCTGACCCTAGAGACCCATCCCTCAAATTTTTTGTTTTGATTGTTGCCACTGGTATTATAGCTTCAACCTTGGGGTATTTTTCTATATCCATCCTATATTGTCAGCCTCTGTTATCACGCCTTTGACCCAGCATGTTGCAATAACTATCTAAGCTTCATATGGTTTTCTTGGAACCATTTTTGGAAAATCAATGCTTCTTTTTTTTCGACTTCAACACATCTTCCAGAATCGAAGAAATACCTTAGCTTATCCCTACTTTTTGTTGGAGAATCTTGGGTGAAACATTTAGAACCTTCATTTCCAACTGATTTCACCAATCCCTTGATGTTTTGTTAAAATATGCAATTGCATTCAAATTCCACTCTAGACATCTCATTTGATGGAGATGAATATTACATTGAATTCCGCTTTTCGAGAGGACCAAAATTGACCTAAAGATCACTCGAATTGGATAAGGGAAAGTGTATTTTTAAATTATGATCCCTCATGTGTATATTTAATCATGTCAACCCTAAAGCAAAGTGGACACCCTTGGAAAGCTATAAATATAAGTGACCTCCACCTCATTTTGAAATCATCGTGAGACACTTTTATAATTCTCTTTCTTGGTTTTGGCTCGCATAGGTATGAGGCACGTCCACAGAGGAATGGGTTTGCTCGAAGATGAAATTGTAGGGTTTGAAGCTCGCATCTTTGTTTTAGAGTTTTGGGCCTTAGACGCAGGCATGAAACAAGAAAAAATTGATCACAGCTGCTCACTGACTAGCTCATCTATGCAACCAAATAATCTCAGTCACACACACAACTCGTCCTCCATGCGACTAGCATGTAGGGTTTTAGAATCACAGTCGTAGGGTCTCCAAAGGAAGAATTCAACTATAGTTGTAGGCTTTCAGGTTCAAGGGAGCGACTAACTTCTAGGTTTTTACTTTTCAGTTACGCAAAAAAATTTGATCATTGACTGCAATGTTTGGCATTGAATGCAGATAGTGACAATGCATTACAGGCTTCAAAATCATTGTTTTGAGTAGAAACATTATTGGGTTCATGTAATGGAAGTTGTAGTTGTTTTTGCTAGATAGTTACATAGATGAAGATAAGGATCATTTTACTCTCTTTTGCTAAATCATTCAATGACAATCTAATAAGAAGAAAATTTTGAAATGGTTTTTCCCATAGTGAGTTTTGCCTTGGTCTCTAACCAATCCTGGCGTCTCTATGTGTGAATGTTTTTCTTCTATTTTTCCTTTATGTTTTGTTTCATTGATGATTATGATTTTGTTCTTTCTATATAGTTGCATATGTTGTTGAATACTGATGTAAACCTGAATAATATAATGATGTTATGGGGTGAGCTTAATGTGTAAATCAAGAAATGCAATTATCAAAGCAAAGAACAATAAATCCCTAAGAAAAATTAACATGGTTTCAGAGATGGGCTGGAGAAAAGTCATGAATATCACCCCTATGATGACACCATTTATGGATGAAAGAAACCTTAGGCAACTTGTGTATTATGATTTTATGGATATTATGGTTAGCGTTTGGGAGAAACCCTGGATTATGGAAACTATTTGAGATATGAAATCTAGAAACCCTAGTATGGTCAATGTGAAGATTCTCAAGCACTTGTGACAGATTTGATGAATTCCTACATGGGATAGTTTCTATTAGGCCTAGTTGTTGATGAAGTTGATGTTGAAGTTTCTAAGTCTACCAGTTAGAAACCCTCCATGAACTTTACTGATTTTTTCCTATCTACTTGTTCCGTTACTTAACAATTTATTTACAATGTAAACACTGAAAATAAACACTAGTGCATGTTCAACATATTACAGATCATCAACTGAAGGAAACAAAAACAAGCACACAAAATGACACCATTATTTTTGGACCAATGTCCCCGAAAAACCTAATGCGGGAAAAATGATGAAGATATCTGAGGGTTTTATTATTAAGCAATTTCAAAGTACATTCTAGGTGCCAAAGCTGGCTTACCCAATAGAGTATTTCCTTGGCAGTAGTACCTCTCAGTCTGAGACAAATGTCTTGGCTGAAACCCCGGATTCCGGTAAATCCTCAACTCCAATATGCCCCAGAAACCCTAGCGTATGCCTTTTTGGACTGCATCAGCCTCTCTTTACCCAACGCTAGCCTTGTGTCACCCTGAATGGGCCTGTGTCAGCCTCAGGAGGCCCTATGTCAACCTTCTGGCCCTCTGCATTGGCAACGCTAGCCTCCTTGAAGCACTGCGCAATTCTTGGCTTCCTCTACATGGCCCTGCATGAGCCCTGGCTGCTACTACGTCACTTTCTCTAGCTCCTGCACTAATCTCCTGGCACTATCTCTACCTCTCTGTCTCTCTGTACTCAATACCCCTTAGCTAGACTTCGATCACTAATTCTATCTCTCCTAGCAAACCCTGCTCTAGAGAATAGAAGGATTGATCATCTGGTGTGTCCTCCAAGTGACCCTCAAGCCCCCTATTATACTTTTCTCGTTGACATATCAACAGTCGAGATTAAGTCCCTAATCAACAGCTCATATTAGATATGGCTTCATCCATGTCTTTTGGACCATTCTAACACAGTTTTATATTAATCCACATTAATATTTTAATTTCCCTAAGTTTAGACTTAGGGACTCCATTAAAAATATTAATTGTTTTAATATCTCTCAAATTGTTTAGAATCTACCCAAACCCTTTCTGGGTATTGGAGATCTCATGTGCCCCAACCTCTCCACCAAATTTCATGGCTAGAACACATCCGATGCTACCCAAAATCAACACTCCCTCTTAGCGAGGTGTGTGCTCTGGTAATATCCTCACTGAGTATCACCTTGATCATCTGGCATCGGTCCCTATGTTGATGTTAGGCCTACTTCCCACCATCCTCTGCACTGTTGTATCCTGTACTGCTACCCATGGTTCTACCACTGCCACTACTACATCTGTACAACAACGCCCTCTACATCCATGTTGTTGCTAGTCCTTTCTCCCAACATTGCATCCACACTGCAACTCCTCTCATCATGCTGCATCGTGCTTCCCATTGCTGCACTACAACCTAGTTACTGAGAAGTAAGTAACTAATCTCCCAATTTTGACCTCTCTGTTGGGCTAGAGACCCTCCTGATGTTGAAGCTCCCTCTGTTGCTAACAAGTGCTCCCTTTCTAACCTTTGTGTTGCTGCCAACTCCCTGCATCTCGCACTGTTGCACACATCTCTGTGACATTTTGCACTGGTGCAACACTCCTATGCCTCTTGCTATAACCTACTAGCCTTACTCTGTCTTGGGACTCCTGCACTGTAGCTCTCTCTGCTACTCCATCCGCATTCATCTCTACCTACATTAGTTAGTCCTGCTACTCCTCTTTGGGGCTCCCGTAGCAAGCTCTAATCCAAGAGGTTGGGTACCTCGAGGATCCTATCCCTCATCACTTTTAGTCCACCAAACTATAAATCGATGTCTCCCCACTTCTGCTCAAGTGGTGCATGTGCACTCATGGCACAGTCAACGTCTCTCTCCACTTCCTTCTCTACCCTTGTTGGCGTGGCCTTAGTCTCGGAAGACTCTCCCTTACTCTTTTTCATTGGACATTGGGTCGCATAATGACCCAGCTCCCCACAATGGAAGCACTTGACCTTGGAGAGATCCTTCTTCTTCCTCTTTTCTTTCTTTCCCTCAGATGCTAGGGAAACATCATCCTCTTCCTTTTTTACTCTGATCCCCTTACTGTTGCTTCCCGCCTTTGACTACCGTCTAATCTCTTCTTGGAAAAGAGCCACCCACATCTCATCCCAAGGTGGAAGTGTCCCTTTGCCCAGTATGCTCTAGACAAATAGTTCCCAATGTTCTGAGACTTCATTCAAGGCTATCCTCACCATCAATTCATAAGCTGGTGTGGCTTCTATAGTAGTCAACTAATATTGGATCTCATTCAGTCCTCCGAGGAAGGTGTCAATCGGTTCTCCCTTCTTCATCTAATATGACCTCAGTTGATTCTCTAGTAATATTCTTCTCTACACAAAAGTATGCTGGTACAATTTCTTTAGGGCCTCCCACATCTCATATGTCATTTCCTTCTCGGCAATATGTGGTACTACATGGTCCTTGACCCCATTAAGGATGATGCTCTTAGCGCTCGCCATCCCCTACTCATACTTGTTTTTCTCAACTGGGTCGACTGGGATAGCTATTGTCTTCAAGGAGAAGTGCTTGACATGATTTATATCAAGTACGGGTAAGATTTTGGCCTTCCAAACTGCGAATTTTGATGCTCCATCCAGCCTGTCCTGGTCTCTTACTCCGTGTAGTGCCATGATGCTCTTCTACTTCCCTCTTGGAAGTTCTCAATGAGACTCCCTCTGAGTCTCGATTTCCCTCCTGAAAATCCTTTCGCCTATGTCGATATGCCCCCTACTCTGATCGTCTATGCAACCGCACTATTGATCTGGATTTCTTATCTAGAAACCCTCCGTAGCAACTCCCTCCTCTTGGCCTTTCCCTGTCAAGTATTGTTATGACTATACTACATCACCAGCTCCACTTTGTAACTTTCCCACTACCTCCTAAACCCCAGCAACCTGAAGGTGAGAGCTCCTAGGCTCTGTGCAATCCTGACACCAGCAACCCGGCCTCCTCAGCCAATTGCGTCAACCCTCCTAGCTTTTGTGTGGCTCTACATGAGTCTCCCTTTGCCTCCCTTAGCCTTTGTGCTACCTCTTCTTGGCTCACCCTTGATGATGCAGGCACTATGTCACCCTTCCCTTGTTATTTCTCTACTAGAAACAACTTTTGTCACTCGAGACAACTATTTTTTGTTGTTATTTCTCTGCTCGGCTGATGTCCTTAGTTCTCTTGTGATCTGTAACCACGCTCTAATACCATGTTGAAGTTTCTAAGTCTACCAGTTAGAAACCCTCCATGAACTTTACTGATTTATTCCTACCTACTTGTTTCTTACTTAACAAGTTATTTACAATGTAAATACTGAAAATAAACACTAGTGCATGCTCAACATATTACAGATCATCAACTGAAGGAAACGTAAAAAAGCACATAAAATGACACCGTTATTTTTGGACCAATGTCCTCAGAAAAACCCAATGCGGGAAAACTGGTACAACTATCTAAGGTTTTCTTACTAAGCAATTTTAGAGTACATCTTCGGTGCCAAATATAGCTTACCCAACATAGAATTTCCTTGGCAGTAATACCTCTCAGTCTAAGAAAAATGTCCTAGCTGAAACCCTAGATAAACCTTCTGATAGCTCCTCATCTCCAATCTACCCTAAAAACCCCAAAGTCTGCCTTTCTTGACTGCGTCAACCTCTCTCTACCCAGCATTGGCCCCACATCACCCTAAATGGGCCTGAGTCAGCCTCAGGAGGTCCTGCATTAGCCTTGTCACCCTCTGCGTCAGCAACACTAGCCTCTTTGAAACACCATGCAACTCCTGGCTACCTCTGTGTGGCCCTTCATGATCCCTTGTTGCTACTGCATCACTCTCTATGGATCCTACGCTGATCTCCTGGTGCTATCTCTACCTCTCTATCTCTTTGTACTCACTGATTGTATCTCTCTTAACAAACCCCACACTAGAGAATAGAATGATTGATAATCTGGTGTGTCCTCCAAGTGACCCTCAAGCCCCCTCTTATACTTTTCTCGTTGACATATCAACGACAGAGATTAAGTCCCTAATCAATGGCTAAGATTAGATCTGGCATGATCCATGTCTTTTGGACCATTCTAATACAGTTTTATATTAATCCACATTAATATTTTAATTTCCCTAAGTTTAGACTTAGGGACTCCATTAAAAATATTAATTATTTTAATATCTCCCAAACTGTTTACAATCTACCCAAACCCTTTCTGGGTATTTGATATCTCATGTGCTCCAACTTCTCCACCAAATTTCATGGCTAGAGTACATATGATGCTACCCCAAATCAACATTTTATGATTAGACAGTGATGGCTCTTGAAGGCTGGTTAAAGAGGGAGATGATCACCTCCCAATGAAGATAAGTACTTTTCAATTTATGGTACTCCTTTATATCTTTACCTTTTTTTATACTTATTGATCTTATTATTTATTTTATCATTACTAATACTTTGTGCATGTATATTTAAGTATTTGGATGTTTGTAACCTCCTAAGGATTTGTGATAAGTGGATACTTCTTGAGGATCATGGCTAGTGCAGGAAGAGAAGAACTAGCAAAAGAGGCACCTGATGAAAAGGTGACAAAGTGTACCTATGTAAAATAAGAAGGTGCATAGGTATTTGAATACTACAAGTTATGCATAGTATATTGTTTCAATGTTATGTTTTATTGGATGGCAATGTAAGCCCTCAGGTATGGCTTATGCATAGATATGAAAGTGATTTGAATTCATGGTACCTATAATGAAATGATGCACTTGGTAGTGAACATGTATCTTCCTTTTAAACATGATGGATTTTTTGATTCTATGAAGCTACTTGGAAATATTGATTTCTGATATATTGGTATATTTGATCTCTGGCTAACTCCTATCATTTTAGATATCTTGATCCATAAATAATGCTAACACATTGATTCTAGTAAATGGTAACTTGATACTATTGATATTTTTTTTGAAAAGCCATGGTATATCAATGAGATTAGTAGTCATAAACTTTTTCTAACCATGGTTATGTTTTGATGTATGGCATATGGTAAAATTGAATGCCCTGACTTGATAAATCGAGTTATGTAACAAAGAAATAATGCTGTGATCATGATTCTTGAATTATACTCTTATTATCTAACCCTTGATGAAAGATTGATGTCATAGATGATGCTAGCATGTTATGATGGATATATGTTTGACTTTATGATCTAAGAGATCAGCTGATGCATGACAGTGTTATAGACATGTTCATAACTTGCATGAAAATGACTAAAGTAGCTTCCCATTCAGAGCGAGAATCTTTCCATAATATCCTTACTCCTATTATCATATACATAGAATATTACTTATTGTTAAAGTATGATTTATGGGCATGAATAGACAAAAATCTGATATTGTTAGTCTGTAGCAAATTTTTGATCTAATAAAGAGAGATTTTTCCCTTACTCGAAGCCTCAGTCATACTTATGAAAGCTTACGGGTGCGATTATAGCTTCTTGGCCACATAGAAGTAATATCAAGGATGTGATTGTATCCTCTCCACCACACGGAAGAAGGCCTATGGGTGCAGTTATACGTATAGATCACAAAAGATAATCTTTGTGCATAAAATCAGAAGTATACCTAAAGGATGATAGTCCTATAGACATGGAGCAGGAAACTAGAAGTTCTATAAGTAGGAAAGTTTGAATTTTTGAGTTACTAAAATGTGAATATGTTGAATAAACTTGTGTTTGTGGGTGATAGAGATATGCATATCAATATGTCATTAGGAGTTAACCATTGAGGCTTGTGTATGGCTATATTTGATAACAATTGCAAGGGCTTAACTAGACTTGGTTGATTCATATAGATAAGCAATATTTGGAGTTTTGACGTGATGCTTGATAATTATTTAGAACTTTTACTTGATGATGGAGATATGTTTTGGGCTATATATCTCACTGTGATATCAAATTTGGGATTTGACCTTATGACTAATGATTTGACTTGATATCTAATTATTTTCCTTAACAACAATGTTATTTGGGCATAGTAACTTTCAGTGACTTATATTGGTATTTTGTGTTGACATCATTATCTTTAGATATCTTTTTGGGATTCAACTGCGTTAAGTAAGTCATTCACGTATGACCATTTCCATGAGAGGTAGTCGTAACTAACTAATTTATGATGATTTTTGAATAGTTCACGTAGCACTCATTGCATCGGGTGATGCTCACAGGGGTAGCACTCACTCAATGGTTGAAGTATTGACAATTGTGATTTAGTATGAAGTAATCTCATAATAAAATGGATGGAACCTGCATGACTTATTCTTGGTGTATGCATTTACATCTAGTGACTTATATTATTATCATGAGAATGACTTAATGAATTTTGGTTTGATTTTTTCGGCAAATGAAAATTTGTTGATAGATGAAGTCACAAATTGATGTGAGCTCTACCTATCACCTACTCTAAATAATTTTTTACAATGGAATTGATGATTTTGATATTAGTTTTGATCTGGCATCTAATCTTTGATAAACTAACTTAGTTGGCTTGATTGCACAATACTAATTTATGTAAGACTAAGCATATTAGTTTGGTAAAGTGTTATATTTTCATAAAGAATTGTATGAAGCAAGCTTCCCAAGATTGATATGTCCACACTAACAGTTATATGATGAAATCGAGAATATTTGTGGATCTGAACCTCTACTTCAAAAGGGGTCCAAGTTATGGATTTGATTTTGGTTATATATACTGATGGTATATTCTTGATAGGAAATAACCTATCATGATCAAAGTAAGAAGGATATGGCCTCTGAAAATCGAAATGAAGTATCATGGCATGATAAATGAATTTTTGAAGTTTGGAAAAGAAAATCTATATTGCGAAGCTATTGAAGAGTTTTTTGAAAAGTGGAAATGCAAATCCTTGGACACTCCAATTGAATTTCAAGAAGTTGTGAAAAGGTATTGTTGCAATTGACTTGGCAACTAACAGTTGATTGAAGCATTTATGTTCTATTTTTTAGCATCCATCCATATATATATGATTTGCATAGAACTTGAATGGATTTATGATGTAATCCCTTCATACATATTTACTTGTCGTCGAACTCTCTTTGAGATATTTGCATGGGATGATCTATTTTTGGTCTGATACATTCTTCTGTGATATGTGACTACTTGGATGTACTGATGATGATTGGATTTTTATTGATGAGATGAGCACATCTTACTGTTTCCTTAGTATGATATTTTCGATGTTGTTTTTAGATGAGAGGTCCATAGTTTTAAGCATGACCGAGGTTGAGTACGAGGTTGCTAGCATGGCTAGGATGAATAATCTCTTTGGTAATACATTTGAGCAAGCTATGGATATGACACGATTGCGATGACAATGAGTGGGAACTGATTGGTAGATAATCAAACATATAGCTAAGATTGAGACACCTTCATCGAGACAGTGTTGTTGTATGATATAAGCTTAGGCTTATGGTTAACACCTCCTTGAGAGGGAGGATGACTATGGTATCCTTTTTATGATATGTATATTTTTTATAATATGATATTTGATTTGATGTCCTATATGAATAGAAGAAAAATTATATTGAGACATGATGATCACCAGATATGAGCATGATAAAATGTTGCTAATAGAGAGCAATGTTGATTGAGGACACTAAGCCAACTCTTCCCCCCTGTTTGAGATCCTAGGGTGTGTACTTGAGATGGAGGGCTCCTAGGGTTGAGGGATCTCTGGACAATAGGGTATCATCCATATATGTTACCCATAGGGTTGGAGATGTTTCTCCCTATCATGGTCTTTGCATAGTATACCCTAGTTGGCACCATACCCATAATTCGGGCTTGTTGGGATTGTCCCTCCCCATCTGGCCAACGGGTTGGGGATGCTTGGGGCATGTGATCCTTACCTTATGGTAAGTCAAGTATCTAGCCCAAGCTCGGATTATGATGCAGGTGTTCTACCATATGAATCTTGAGGTTCATTGTCGGGAAGATCTATAGGCAATGGGATGGGTTGATATGTGCTCCCCTATATCACCTATTGCTCGATATAGGTTCATAGATGTTTAGTTCCCCCATAAGATTTTGGGTTGACACTGAGCTCCCCGATGTGGTTCTAGGTTGAGATGTGCTCCTTGATGATATGCTCTCTCATGATGATGTGGGTTATAGATTTGGCTCCCCACTAATATTTCCCAGGTGGTATTAGTGGCTCCCCGGTGGATAGAGGGTGGTAGATTGAGCTCCCCTCTGATGTCAAATTATTCTTCTGTTAGATTCGAGAATGTTCAAAATATGAGATACATGAGAATTATTATTCTTTTAGATTGAACAATGACGATACATGACGATGAGATACTTGAGATTGGATATGATCTCATGATAGGATACACAAGACATAATGCAAGTCGAATTCTCTCTAGTTGAGAGGGAGTGTTAAAATATGAAAATTCTTTCAAATTTAACTCTAAACAAGTCATTTGATGGATATGATGATTTTATTTAATTCCCCTTTTCATGAGGACCAAAATCGACCTAAAGATCACTCAAATCGAATAAGAGAAAGTGTATTTTTGAATTATAAGCCCTCATGTGTATATTTAATCAAGTCCACCCTAAAGAAAAGTGGACACCCTTTGAGGGCTATAAATACAAGTGACATCCACCTCATTTGGACATCATCATGAGACAATTTTTTATTTCTCTTTATTTGTTTTGGCTTGCACAAGTATGAGGCACATCTGTGGAGAAATGGATTCGCTCGAAGATAAAATTGTAGGATTTAAAGCTCGCACCTATGTTTTAGGGTTTTGGGCCTCAATCATAGGCATGAAATAGGAATAACTCAATCATAGTTTCTTGATAACCATATCATCCATGCGAAATCATCTCAGTTGCACACACAATTTGTCCTCCATACAACTAGCATCTAGGGTTTCATAATCACGATCGTAGGGTCTGCAAAGGAAGAATTTGACTATAGTCACAGGCTCGCAGGATCAAGGGAGAAACTGAAGTTTCCCAGCCGCACGCACAACATGTATTTCATGTGACTGACTTCTAGGGTTTTATTTTTGAGATTTCAAAATTTTTCATTCATTGACCGCTTTGTTCGACAGTTGACTGCAAACAATGATAGTTGATTACAGGCTTCATAATCATGGTTTTGCGTAGAAATATTGTTGGATTCATTTCATGGATGTTGTAGTTATTTTTGTCGGATTGTTTGATAGATGAATATATGGATCATTGTACTCTGTTTTGTTGAATCATTCCATGAAAATCTAATAAGAATAAGAATTTGAAAGGGTTTTCTCCATAGTGGGTTTTGACCTAGTCTCCAACCAATCCTAGCATTTCTATGTGTGAATGATTTTCTTCTATTATTCCTTTATGTTTTGCTGCATTGATGATGATGATATTGTTCTTTCTACATAGTTTCATATGTTGTTGAATAATGATGTAAATCCTAATAATTTAATGATGTTATGGGATGAATTTAATGTGTAAATGAAGAAATGCAATTATCAAAGAAAAGAAAAATATAGCCCTAAGAAAAATTAACATGTTCGACACCAACATAAGTTTTCACATCAAACAACTACCAAACAATAAAATCAAACTACTGCTAAAAAATAAAATAAATGAGGCGATAGGACACAATATGTATTCTATCAGCCAAGGCCAAAACCTCTCCTCTTGAGAGGAAAACCCATAAGAACTCTTATCTTCTTATAGAACTTCAATTGACTAATTCCAAGACCTATGACCCTTGACCAAGGCCCTTCCAAGATCAAGTCAAAGCCCCTCCTTGATGAGCTTCTCTTCCTCCAAGTCAAACTTTCTGCACAACTTGAGATTTCAGCCCTTCTTCAGAATTTTGGCTTGTTGTTGCAAGACTTCAATTTAAGCCTCTTCTGCATAAACACTAGTTCACACATGTTGCTAGAATATGGATTAATTTTCCTCTTTTCTCCTTTGCTTGATTATCCTTCTCTTCCTTGTCAATTCAGCTTGCAAATTAGACTTCTTGTCACTAAAATCTCGGCTTCTACAACTCAGTATTCATTTTGGAAAGGTGATGCCCTAAACTTTTCACATGTGGAGGAATGTAGCCCAAAACAGACCTAAAAAATTATATTTTTTTCTGCCTATTTTATCTCCTCTTCCTTGATCTTCTTTAGGACTCTTTTTGCCTTAATAAAACTTCTTGTGTGTTTCTCGGATGCTTCCTTGAATGAGGCCAAGTGTTCCTTTATATAGGATTCCTTGAGTCCCTTAATATGTTGACATGTCCTTTTAGATACACTGACTTGTCCTTTTTGAAAGTCGACTTGTTGTAGCAACATGACAAGGTCTTGGAGGGTATTTTTAACTCTACTTTGACTCAAATAATTTTTCCTTTAAAATATGTAAAATTCCCAATAGGGTATTTCATATATGGAAATGGCTCAATTGAATTATAGACTTAATGGCAAGCCCTAGAAGCACTCAATGGGTTCTTGACCTAAAAATAAATTTCCCTTGAGCATGAAACCCATGCTTCAAGAATAACAATAATAAATTTATTTTCTCTTTACATCAAATACATAAAATCATGATTACATATGTCATTATAAAGATTGAACCTAGTTACACATTTCAACATTCCCTCTTAACTAGGGAGGTATTCATAATCCATACAAGGTACTTCGACATTCTCAATCTGAAGAATTCTCATACAAAGAGTCAGAATGTTAATCCATCTCATAAGATACTTCCTTAGCTTATGTCATAGCATCTAATCTTACTACCCATCATTGTCACATAGCAAACCCTTGACTAACAACTCTATATTTCCACATGATTAGAGCATAGTGATGATGAGACCAATGACTGAAATACACCATCATCATTGTCTCTCAAGGCACATACCCCACCCAAGTGTTCACAGGACATGTCCTTTTAAGAAAATTCCTATCTTGGAACAACACATCCTCAAAGAATTTCCTCTTTGAATACTCTTATCTTGGATGCCCTGCCTCATCCTTAAGAGTATCAAAATTAGTCTCAAATTCTTACCCAATCTTCCATTCTTTATTCACAATATGAAGACAACAATGATGTGTCTATCTCTCCCTCTCAACTAGGGAAGATATACTTATTCCTATAAAAGGAATATACCCAAGCTCCCTCTTATCCAGGGACTTATCCAAGCTCCCTCTCAACTAGGGAATTGTTTGCAACAACAATTATTTTCTCTTTGGTGGATATCATGGTGCATTCAGCTGCTTGTAGAGCTCCTCCTTTCAATTTCATGAATTTCATATTTATAATTATGGAGCTTTCATCTTGCAGGGAATTAACCATCCATCACTTTTCTTCAACAAACCATAGGGTTGAACCATCAGTCATGTCATCCTTCTTTTCATCGAAAAGTGATCTTCCATTCCACATCTAGATTTTCTTCACATAACTAACTTTTCCACGTCATATTTCTTTCAGGATCTTCCATCCATTCCCATGAGTACTAGTTGTAGGTGGTATCTACAACTTTCTTCCAGTAGCCTTGTTTAATCCAACCATATGTTATTCAAAAATCAAAAATCAAATCAAAGTTACCTTTTAGGATGGCCTTTCATCATGACATCTTCTTCGTACATCATCAACATCTTGCACATTCATAAACATATCTCCAAGATTTCCAATGTTAAGGGTCTTCTTCTTTTTCATACTTTACCAGTATCTTCATACCTTTCACATGGACATATCATACCAAATCCTTCTAGTCATTGTATGTTGATTCCTTATCTTATGTGATCATAGTTGCAGATTTTTCATGAATCCTTCTTCTTTTCCTCACATATTGTACCTCGTGAACTTCTATACATAGTTCTTGCATATTGTCAACCACCTCATATTCATATGAGGATATATTATGTTTATTTCATCTTATCAATATGTGAATTATGACATATTTCTTTGATGCATCTTTCTAAAGAGATCCTTCTTTTTCGATCATGCTCATAGGATAGAGCATTCACCCATGCTATATGAAACTATATGATGACATGACTTAATCTATCAAATACATGCATACACACCTCTTTTCTTCTTTTGGTCATCTAGGCTTCCTTCAAAAACTTCCTTTCCTTGCTTGAAAGTACTTTAGCCATGTTGCACTCCTATGTGATCATACCATCACCATTATAAACAATAGATCCCGCACAAGGTGGAATGATCAGTGGGACACTCTCTTCTTCCAGGTAGAGGTGAACCTTCTAATGAATATTCCAACAAAGGATCTTGATTTTCCTCATCCTACAAATGCTCCTCTCGAATGATGGTGATGTATGCTGAATTATTTTTATCTTCTATCATGCTAGATGAAATTATTTCAACCATATATTCCACTTATGATTTCAATGTGGTTGCCAAGAACTAATTGCTACATCCATTTAGAATTATACTTCAACTATCCTTTCAAGCTTCTATAATGATTTCATGATCTCCTGCTTCAATCGTATGCTTCTAAAATGATGCTATCTATTAATATAATGCATCATATCATACTTACAATGATTTTCATCTAGAAAACCATGGTAGAGGTATTTTCACCTCCTACTTATCATTGTTATGTACTTAAGAGACTTTAATAGTGAAGATCTATCCCTTCCTTCTTTGGTTTCTTCTCATAGGGTTCTTCTATTTATTTAGTGATATGGGCTACAATCCTTTCTTTTCTTTTTTTGTCTTTCTTCTTGAGTTTTGGACAATATCTCTTCAAATTCCCATATTCTTGATAGGCATAACATTGGATCTTTGACATGTCGATCTTCTTCTTTTTCTGAGGACCAAACTTTCCTATTCTCTTAGCCATGTTGGAAAATGCTTGAGCTTTTTCATTTGGTCCTACATCACTTTTTTCCTTAAACCTAGTTTCTTTAATCTTACACAATGAAAACATTTCACTGAATGGGGTGGATTCCGCTTGACACGAAGTTACCCCATTCCTCTGGTAGTGCATTAAGCACGACTATGGTCATTTATTTACCAGACATTATTTCCCTCAACTCTTGTAGTTGGTCTCTTATTTGTGACACCCTCATAAAGTATGAGGTTGTTCCTTATTCCTTTGATATCTTCATCTTGTAAAGCTCAGTTCTCAAATATATGACTTCTCCGGTGGTGCTTATAGAGAAGAATTCTACTAACTTCTCATATATTTATTTTGATGTCTCCAACTTTTCTACATAAGGGATAATGGGATTCTTGATGGATTCTATAAGGATCATTTGATCCCTTATTTCCCCTTTCATAAAATTTGCCAAAGCTCGAATTTATTCCTTTGGAAGTTTAGTGATTGAACCCTTAACATGTCCAATGACTTCATGTTATATGAGGATCAAATATATCCTCTTCTTCCATGCAAGAAAGTTTGACGACCCAACTAATTTATTACTCTCATTTCAAAATGAAGTCATTTTGATAGATATAGACATAGACATAAAGATACTTACTTTTCAAGTGAAGATACTCCTAGATGATGAAATATTTAACTTGATTCCTTTCATGATGATGATTAAATTTTAATATGATAACACTTCTTCTTCTTAGAGATGCCTTTCTTCAAATATGCTTCAAATGTGATCATTTCCTTAAAGAGAGGGAGATCACCTAGATGATAATGATGGAAATGCTTCTTCCTTCTTCCCTTGGATGTAGAGACTTCAATATGCTTCAATGTAGATCTTATTTGAGTAGATGTATGGTCCTTGAGATATTATATTCCTTGTGATGATAATTGTGAGCTTCCAAAGAATGATTCAAGTGTATAACCCTTCTTTGAATGAGCTAGGGCTTTGAGGTCTTCTTCACTTTGAGTTTTGATGATTCTTGAGATCCTCCTTCATGTTCCTTAGATTGCTTAGCCCTTATGTGTTCCTTATTCATGGTTTGATGTCCCCTTTGATGCCTTTACCTTTCTTGATATTTGTTTTGACGGTCCTTCTACAAGTTTCCTTTCCTTGTCTAGTCATGTTAGCTTCGATACCATACTAAGAAATATAGGGGCAACAAATTAAGTGATTTCTCTTACTTTGATAATTTCTTGTGATGTAATTATACTTAACTTGATTAGCCTATTCTTTCACTTGATTATTATTCGTTTTCTCTATCATAAAATAGCTACCAAATAATAAAATTAATGATACAACAGGACACAAAATGTAAGATATTAGCCAGGGCCAAAACCTCTCCTCTTTAGAGGAAAACCCAAAAAAATCTTCTCTCATTGAAAATTTCCAAGACCTATGACCCTTGATCAAGGGCCCTCAAAGACCAAGTCAAAACCTCTCCTTGATGAGCTTCTCTTCATCTAATTCAATGTTGGTCAAACTTGCTCCACAACTTCATATTTCGACCCTTCTTCAAAATTTTGGCTTGCAATTGCAGGACTGTAATTTCAACCTCTTATGTAGAAACCTTAGTTCACACATGTGGCTAGAATCTCCTTTCCTTGACTTGCCTTCTCTTCCTTGTCAATTCATCTTACAAATTAGACTTCTTGTCGCTGAAATCTCGAATCTTGATCCTCGATCTTCACTATAGCAAGGTGATTCCCTAAACTTTGCACATGTGGAGGAATATAGCCCAAAACAGACCCAAAAATTAAGATTTTCTTCTGCTTGTTTTATCTCCTCTTCCTCAATCTTCTCTAGGACTCTTTCCTACCTTAATCAAAATTCTTGGAGGATGCTTGGTTTCTTCCTTGAATGAGGCTAAGTGCTCCTTTATATAGGCTTCCTTGAGTCCCTTAATATGCTCACATGTCCTTCTAGATAGGTAGACTTGTATTTTTTGAAGGTTGACTTGTTGTAGCACCATGATGAGGTCATGGAGGGTATTTTTTACTCTACTTTGACTCAATTAAATTTTCCTTTACAATATGTAACACACCCAAAAGGGTCTTTCATATATGACAATGACTCAATTGACTTGCAGACTCAATGACAAGCCCTATAAGCACTCAATGGGTGCATGAAACCCATGCCTGAGGAATCATAATAATAAATTTATTTTATTTTTACATCAAATACATAAAAATCATGACTACATATGTCATTATGAAGACCGAACCTAGTTACCCTATTTCAACAACATGCACATCCCTTAACCAGTCACAAGGTCTGAACCTCTTTGGGTTTTGCCACCAACTCTCTTTCCAAATTGAATTTCTAAATGAGAGGGAAAACAATGTATGAGAGAGAAAATGGAATAGGCTACAAAGCTAAAAGAAGAAGAACCTCTGATTGATCCTCTCTCTTACTTTCATAATCATATTTTGGTCCTTATCATGTCCCTAATTAATAATTTTGCTGAGGAACTCCTAAACGTTGAAATTTTGGCAATTAATATAATATTTGATAAATAAAACTTAGGATAAATAAGTTTTGGACACTCAAATTAAATTTTGATAAGAAATAAAGGTTAAACTTAGGCGAAAAGGGGAAAATTAAGTGATGGTAAGTTGTGGGGGTCACTTAAGAAGGGAAATTGAACTCCCTAGGAGAATTGAACCACATGAAAGAGGGTTAAACAAGGGGGGTCAAATTGGTGGAGCCCACAAGGAAGGTTGAGCAACAATTATAAAAGGAAAGGAAAAGCTTCATTTTTTCATCTTCTTGGCATTTCATTTTAGAATTGGAGAGTTGCTTGAGCTACTTAGCTAAGTCAACTAGTGTTGTTTAACACAAGGAATTTCTAGGCAGAAGTTCTAGCTCTTCTTCAGGGGACTTTGAGTGCCACTCAAGGAGAGAGCTTGTGGGTAGATTTTTGTATCTTGTATGAGGTTTGCAGTATTTTCTTCAGCCTGCGCGTTTTTTTGGAGGACGTCGTGGAGTATTTTGCTAGGGTTTGAGGAGCTAGCATTTGTTGTCTTCTAGGCTAACTATTTTGTGGAATTTTTCCTTTGAGGAGGATGAGTTATTTTTTGGAAATTTCCAAGTTAGAAGTGTTGGAGATCTGTGGGCCAAATTTTCTCTTCTTTGAATCTATGTTGGGGTTTACTGGTTGTTTCCTACGAAGAGGCTCAACATAGATTTTTATGGGTTGTTGAAGCTGATTTTTTCTTGGCGTTTGAAGAGGAAATTTGATTGGGGTTTGGAGGTTCTTCACCTTTTGGGAGATTGAGTATTTTTCAATAGTTTGATTTTTGTGGCTCATTGGCAAACTGAAAATCCGCACACAGATTTTGGAGCTTCAATGACTTGTGTATTCATCTTGAGATTTTTATGATTTTTTTCTATTAGGTGTGAGGAGCCTTCACCTAATTTTGTAGAATTTTTGAAGAAATTTTGAGGGGTCATTTTATAGTTTGCCTCCATCAACAACAAAAATGTTTGGGCAGTGTGTTTGGGTAGATTGAGCCATTTCAGTTGGAGTTGTTTCTTAGATCTTCACTTGGGTATTGCATGCTTACATTAACAAGTCAGGGTACTATCACTCCAGTCTTTTGTACTAAGTTCCAATTGGAAAATTAATAAAATGGCTTAGATTTATGGCTATGATTTCAGGGTTCGCTGATCTATTTTTGTTTGTGATATTCATTGTATTTCCTAATTTGGGATATTACATGTTGGAAATAATACTGAGAGGGGGGGTGAATCAGTATTATCAAATTCTTTTCAATATGTCTTCCTAATTTATACTTCAATTTAATCTTTAGATATTGATTATTAATTTGTATGTCAATACCATAAAATAATGCGCATGAATAAGAAAAACAGATAGTCACACCAAAGAACACCAGATATAAGGTGGAAACCCAATGTGGGTGAAAAGCACCTACTGCAATATGTCTCTATCTTCTTTCAATCAGAAACTTTCTTTTACAATGATTTTGTACTGGTGCAGTCCTTTACCAGTATGCAGGCTGCAACCTGCAGAAAGCTACAACTCTCTCTCGTTTTCCAGTCTCTCCTGGAAGGGAGCTACAACCCCCTTTGCTCTTTTAAAACATGCAAATCACCCAATCTCCTTATACAATAAACCAATGAATCACCCAATTCTTCAGAATGCTGTAAACAAAAAAGTAATACAAGAAATCTAAACCCAGAACTCTGCAGCAATAGATAAAAGACAGTCAACAAATGTTTCAAGATAAGTCCGCAACTTCACCAAGAGGGGCCTGTGAATATCTGTAGCTCTTCTGAGTATAAACTGCGCAGATCCGCACTAGTGGTTCTTCTTCTCTGTGTACTTTTTCTCAAGTCCGCACTCTCTCTGTCTGACAGATGGCGTACCTCCGCACTGTGCCTTTTCCCACACTGCGTACCTCGCACCTCTCCCTTTACAGTGCTGCGTGCAGCCCGCACTGCTCTTTCTCCTGTACTGTGTACCCTGTACTGCACCTTTTGCTGTGCTGCATACCCCTGCAATGTGCCTTTTGCTGCGCTGCGTACCCCTGCACTGCGCCTTCGGATCGCCTACGAACTTCTGATTAGGGCCAAATTAATAGTCCTCCAAAGTGCCACAATCAGTCAAATCCACAGATCTGCTCATGCGCTCGAGAGATCACGATTTATCAATAGATCCACCTTTAGATTTTTCCTTGATTTAGATCTAGCTTTTAAAACCAAACACCCAAATTTTCAGATCTTAAGATATTCAATTTTCACAAGTAACTAGCCAAGTGATCTCCTTTCCTTTTTATAGGCAAGCCTTTCACAATACCATGGTCCAAAACCATAATAACACAATACCATGAACCCAATACC
>APFE030541982.1:114822-159297 GCA_000404065.3 Pinus taeda | reverse complement strand
CTTTTCAGGTGCTATTTAATTTGTTTGCCTTGTTTGTGTTTGCAGGTTCGCGACAAAGGAACTCATTTGGATCAAAGTTGTGGAAGGCATCCCCAAACTTGCGTTGGACATAAGGTAGGCCTTAAACACACTTGTTTGCCATTATTTATAAAAGCACATTTAGAGAAAGATAATGTCGGTTGGTTTGCTTGTCATTAGGTCTTCTTTAGATTCTAGGAAGGTCTATCTTGTCCACAAGATCGACTCATTCCGCGTGACAACATTAGAGCCATAACTAATACCCAATCTACCTTATAATTAGTGCCTAGGATAAACTTTGAGACAAATGTCTCCCTCGCATTTCCCCCTCTGTGTTGCTACATCGAAAAATACAACTGTATAATTTTGAATTAAGAAGGGAACATTGGGCACTCCTGGAAATTTTAGCTTTGACCTAGAAGAATATTCCCTATAATACCCAACAATCCTACGGATCAAAAAATTTAAGATGGGAGATATATTTTCAAAAATTGAATTATTCCTTACATTCCATAGACCCAACACTATAAAAGTAGGAATTGTTTTGTATGCTTTCTCCTTCTGTACCATTATGTCTTCAATACTCATGATGAATCTTGAATTGTTTTTTGCATCTACCCTCCAAAGGGTCTTGAGAGATATTAGAGTCTTTATGAGTCACTTTTATCATCAAGATCCATTATTCTTTTAACTATAACAACTTGGTGCCTTTGTCTCTAGGATACTTCCTTGGGAAACAATTCTCATCATATCTCATCGTAAATATTTTCCATGCTTCATTGAACACCTGTAGATCTAGATCACTCATTTCAAGCAAACTTTAGCCCAAAAATATCCTATTCTATCATGCTTGATGCAAATTTTCTATCCGTGGATCAACACCATGACAAGGGGAGAGAAAGAAGCTTTCTGGGCACATGTCGAACTTGTGAAATACAAGGGGACTCCATTGGTCACTAATGATGTTTTTTGCACTCAATTGGATAAGGAGGAGGCATGATGGAAGGCATGGGACATAGCAACAAGGGACAGGTAACATGCTTGTTTATTAAGGATGAAATGCGCACTTGGAAGGGACGTTAGGGCCACTGGGAGGGAACAAGGAATAGGTACAAGGGGCAAGGGAGGCTTCACTGTCCACTGAGAGTGCACAATGCACTCAACTAGGAGGATGAGGCTAAGGCTAGGCATAGAGCACAGGAACAAGCAACAAGGAGGAGGAGTTGTTGTATAGGAGTGCATTGTGCATTGGACGAAGAGAGAGGGTTCATCTAGGTGTAGAGCACAAAAAAAACTGATAATAAGGGTTTCTATTAAGCCTTAGGAGTGCATATGTTCTCCTCATGGCCTAGAGGGTAGACTTACTCAGTCAGAAAATTATCTAAGTTTGGAGGGATGACACACTGAAAAATACACTAAGATAGGAATAAAATCAAATACGACACATATCAACTCATCAAAACTTAGAGAAAACCAAAAAACTATAATTAAACATGAAAACACTAGTTCAAAAACACTCGCCAAGTACAAAAAACTAAGTACGTGCAAATGCAACCAAAAGTGTCGTTTTATGAAAACAAAGTGTACTATGACCCTAAAGCACATTATTGTTACTCTTGATGATGCGAAAACACTTAAGAAGGCACATGTACACTTATAACATGTTTAGAAACATGAAACAACACTTAACGACCAAAATTGACACTTCACATGATAAAGGGTAGGCTCCAAAATTTAAATATAGAAAAATTTTGGAGGTTGTAGCAGCCACAACACTTGGTGACACACTAGGAAAATTTCATATTCTCTATCTAGGAGTAGCTTTCATTAAAGGATTATCCCTTGAGGATGTATTACACCAAGGAGTTTTCCTTGGCTTGCTCACTTAACCCAGTTATAGATGTAGTACCCATATTTCCTTTCTTGGTTTTAACACAACAATTTTTTGGCATTTCACAATTGTTTCGATTTAAGAGAAGGGAAATGTGTAATTACAAGTTAAAGATAATCATAGTACTAATTTTCATGTTTGGTGTTGCTTCACTATGAGTTGGCCTGGATAGTACCCTGGCGAAGTCACTTTAGGAACACAAGCATTCCTTCGCTGCTAATGAGACTTGTTACTACTGCAGTGAAGTTACTTGCTTCACCTCTTTGTGCATGAATACTTTCTCTTCTTTTTACCTTTATTTATTTTACTATATAACTGTGCTTAGGAAATTATTATTTCATAATCCAAAAGAGGGATCCTGACTTATTAAGAGTATAAGAGGTTCCTTTAGAGAAGAGTATATATATACCTATGATAAAGGTTTGCTTGACATTGGTTTTCCCCTTTCCCTTCTCTAATTGATTGGATTAGCATGAAGAACACCAAGTAAAGGAATAAGGATGCTAAATAGATGCAGGGGTCATGGTTCTATTTAAATATTTCCTCTTGAGTGTATCATATTATCTGGCTTGACATTACTTGACTTGAGGCGCATCCCAAACAAAGACGAAGAACTAACAGATAGCCAAGCATTATGGTTGTCACAATCCCTATTTGTCTCGCCACATATCCCTTTTTATCCATACATACATCCATACACATAGGACTTATTTATGTACAATGACCAAGCAACAAAAGGGGGACAAAACATGACCAAAACAAACAACATAGACAAAGAAATAAATTGTATAAAAAGAATGCAGCCTTAGGCTACTACTGGAAGTAGTGTTCAAGATCTTTCGCATTGATAGGAAGAGGTTTAGTCCTTCCATCTAAATATTTCAACTTGTAAGAATGGTGACCAAGATCTTCAATGATGGTATATGGTCCAATCCACATAGGTTGAAACTTGGTGTGCTTCCCTTTCTCTTTGTGGTCTTTGTCCCACTTCAATATTAAGTCACCCACACTAAAGCTTTTATTCCCTGCTGACTTCTTATTGAAATAACACTTGATTTTGTTCTAATGGATGGAAAAATTTTCATTTTCTTTCTACCTTTCTTCCTCTAACTTAAGAAGAGTATCTATACAAATTTGAACAAGAAGACAAGGTTTTCCTTGAGATTCTTGTGAGAGCTGCAAGGGAGAAAGGTAAATATTTAGTGGAAAGATAACCTCTTTTACATAAAGTATGGAGATGTTTTCAAATCGGTTTTAGGAGTGACACGGTAAACCCCTAATGCATTCACCAAAGAATTGTGCTAATTCTTTTGCTTAGAGGAGACAATTTTCTTGATAATGTGGACATGGTTCTTGTTTGTGCATTTATCCAAATCATTTCCTTGTTGGTGATAGTTAGCTGCATGCTTCAAAAATAATACCATATTCTAATGAAAAATCAGAAATATTTTACATAAAAAAGTAAGTTGCATTATTAAAGACAAGTGATGTAGTAATGATGAACCTGGTTATGATATTCTATTTGAGGAATTGGTTGACTTCCTAATCATTGACATGTCTTAATGGAAATGCTTAGGGCCACCAAGTGAAATAATCGGTTGCGGTTAGAATTTTTCAGTGTTTCTTTCAAGAATGAGGAAATATTTCACTGATAACATCTAATCCCCATTGTTGGAATGGTTCTTAAAATGCTATAGGTAGCAATGGGGCAACTAACTTTTGATCAAAACCAACACACTTTTGATACATAGGACATTTTTGGGCATAGGAATGAGCATCCTTGAATATTACGGGCCAATATTAATCATCCCTCATAACCTTATGAGTTGTGTTATCACCTACAAAGTGTCCATCTACTGGTCCAACATGCATATCCTTTAACACCTTTTCTGAATATTGCAACTCTAAGCATCTAAGCATGACACCATTATGGTGCTTTCGGAAAAGCATGCCATGCACTAGTTGGTATGACAAATATTTAAGGTGGATTTCTCTCTTCTATTTGTTTTATAAATGAGAAGGAAAGGTGCCATAATATAAATATTGTTGTATGTCCGAATAGCAAGAGATGGTTGCACTAGTGGAAGGAACATGTTGAACATTATACATTTCTATTTCCTACTGCCATCCTAAAGTATCTTCTTCCGGTGAATCCATTTCTTCAGCTACTAGTTGACAAGGATCATGGCCTTTGATAGTATGGACTGGATTGAAGTCAAGATCATACTCTTGTAAGCACATCATATAATTTTCTCTCCTTTAACCTAGCTCTTGTTGTACAAACAATGTTCTGACAATTGAATGAGGCACATAGATAGTCGTATGAGTTTTCAAGAAATAAGGCCTAAGATGTTTAATTGCTTTATAAATAGTGTATTCTTGCTTGTCAATAGCGGGATAATTCAATTCGGATCCCTGTAAAATATTACTCTTAAAATGTATAGGTCATTCATTCCCTTGATTGTCTTTTTGTGTCAATATAGCGTTGATAGATGAACTAGAAGCAAAAGTGTATAACAAGAAACTTTTATTGAAATCAGGACTATATAAGGCTCCAAGATCGTCAATGGCTTGCTTGATTCAAGAAAAATCGTCTTTCTCCCTTTTATCACATTTATATGCAACATCTTTCTTTATCATCTCTTGTAATGGTTTTACAATCTATGCATAGTCAAATATGAACTTACATAGGAAGTTAATCTTCCCCAAGAAAGTGCATTGATTTATTATTTACATGAAAAGGGATTTGGGAAATAGCTTTGATCCTTTTCAGGTCAAATTTGATTCCACTCTTAGGGATGATGTGTCCTAAGAGAGTTCCTTTGAATACAATAAAGATGTTATTTTTTGAATTCAAAAAATCTCATACTTGCGACATCACCCAAAAATATGCTTGAGATAATGAATGTGATCCAATCTCTTCTTTGAAAACAAAGTCATCTAAGTAGACAACTACACTCTGCCCAATCAGTCAACAAAATGTGATGTCCATGGCCCTTTGAAAAGTAGTGCCATCATTAATAAGTCTTAAAGGCATGCGCTTAAATGCAAAATTTCCCCACTTTGTCCTGAACATGGTTTTCAAATGATTTAGTTCTACTACTAGCATCTGATTATAACCAAAGAAACCATCTAGCAGTGAGAATATTTCTAAACCAGGTATTGTATGGATTATCTACTTCATTGATGGCATGGGGAAATTATATTTATGTGAAGCTCGATTGAGGCTGTGAAAGTCGGCACATAGGCATATCTCGCCAAACTTCTTTCTAACTGGAACCCAGTTGGAAACCTATGTAGAATGTTGAACTTAAAAAATGACGAGAATCCAACAATTAAGAAATTTACTCTATTCATTTTGAATCAGGGGCTCAAACATTGGATGAACTCTTGTTATCGTTTTGTTGGAATGGATTTTCCCCTTCCTTGATAGGAATAACATGCTAAGTGAGGCATGTGTCGTAAATCTTCAGATCATCGTATACCCATGCAAATACATTTCGATATTGTTTGAAGATGTGAATAAAATCTTGTCATTCTTGAGGATAACAACATGTACCAATATTTACACAGTTTAGATCCTCTTTGGTTCCAGATTGACCTGTTCATGTGACAGAGTTGAGGTCTGGGTCTTCATGTTCACTAGTCCTCTGAATCCATTTTGAAGGTCATAAAGTTTCTCTAGATATACCATACCCTTAGGCATATGATTCCTTTTTTATGCTTAACTTGCTTCATGCAAAGACTTCTCGTGGCCTTCTCATGCTCATCGTCTTCAATAGTTGCATATTTAAACACATATGCATTGGCCATGAAGTGCAATATCTGCTAGTCATCATTAAATACATGAAAATTAGTTACATTGTCAGGCACAAATGGCTTATAAATAATTTCAATAGAAAAACATCTTTTAATGGTGACATTTGAGTAGCTGCATTGGGTAATATGTTTGCAGTAACATTATGTATTGTAGGAACAAAAACTACATTAAATGGTTTAAAATATGAAATGAGTCGCCATATCTCTTGTTGGTAGTTTTTGAAAGTAAGTGAAACACAGTGAATGGTATTCTGTACCTATCTAGTGATGATATCTAAATCACCAAATACCTTACGTACCTATACCTTTAGGTCTATGGATTATTTAATCCCAAAATGGTTGCTTCATATTTAGCATTATTGTTTGTGCACTCAAACTCCAAGGAGCATGGAAAAATGTACCTTTTGTTATGAGTTTCAATAAGAACACAACCAACTCTGGAACCATCTTGAGTCTTAGAACCATCAAAGTATAAGGTACACATATTAGTATTTTTGATATTATTCCTACACTATTAGTATGTACATATATATTACAACTTCCATTAGCACTAGTTGGGCATGGAAGGGGCTCCAACTATGTATCAAATGGAACGGGTAATGGTTGCAATTGATAACACTCATGATCGAATTCGAAGAAAAAATTTCTGAAAATAATGTCTGCAAAGACAACTAGCTCATTATGTCCCTCAAGTGGTGTCACGGTGTACTTCATGTAAAGCTCACTCTCTACTCGAATATAATTTTTTTTCCCTTATAAGGAGGCCATAAATGTGTACAGTTAGTTGAGAAATATCCTTGTAATTTGTTAGACCAATCTCTGCTCAGAAGCAAACCCTAAGCTTTCGGTATGTCCATAGTACAAATGTTAATTCATTCACATTGGTAAAATAATTGTTCTGGGTACTAACATATAACAACATTGTGGAGTTAACAAATTTCCTGGACCAATGATCTATCTAGCTATATGATTCATGCATCGGTCTTTTCCGATTTAGCATTAATTTTATTAGCGACATATAATGACATTACATTTTCATATGCAATTAAATCAATGAGACAATTGTGAACATTATAATTAAATATTTAAAATGTCAATAAGAACAGAGGGCGGAGAGTGTTAGAATTTATATTAACAACATTGAATACAAATTCAAGAATGTCACAAGACTTACCAGAGAAAACTTGAGAAACATAAAATTCATTACTATCAAGGATTGTGATGAAATTGTTTGGATTAATAGTTGACGTTGTTTTGCTATCTTAATGAGCTCAAAATTTGAAATATTGGGACGAGCTTTTTTCATGCCTTAAACAATGTTATACTCAATACTCTCAAGCTTTAAAAGTTGTGCCGAAGTAATAGGTGGTGTAGCTTTATTAGAAACCTATGGAGTGACGAACTTATTATTGTTATTGGTGGAAGTATTCTTAGAAGGGGGGGCACTTCCAAACATATTCTATAAATTTTGAGCAGGGTTGGGAGGTGGTAAAATCCTTCTCAATAATTTCCTTTTTAATCTCTTACTTAGAGACATGTCCTTTTCTCCTCAGATTATATCGTTCTTTTTTCTGTTGAGGAGGATCTTCACTCACGAGTGGTTCTTCAACACTTTGTTTATCAACATTATATATGACATGAAAAGAATTTACTAAATGTATATCACCTGAACTTTCCTCGACCTTGGTAGGTTCATTTTCTTCTTCACTCTGTTAAGGCTACTCATCAACTAATAAAGTATCTATAAAGTTATCCATCATAGAATTCATGTTATGGTTTCATTGGGGGCATGTCTTCTTTGAATGCTTCTTTTGATGGAAAGTGCAGTAGTTATCCATACCCAAAATTTCAATATTAAACATTGAATTAGATATTTGAGCATACTTAGAACGTTGGTTATTATTTTTATTCCTATAGAAAGGTGGTTTTAAATACATACTACCATTAGATGCCTCACTTGATCATATCTTTAATTCAGATACTTCATTGGTGAGAAACTTTAAAGAAAGCCAAGCTTTCCATATCGAATGAATCCTTCTCCTTATATTTAGAAGAAGAGGCTTAGGATTTATTATGAGTTTCTCTGGAGTCCTTAGAATATTCATGATCTTCAATGGCTCTAATAGAACACAATTCTTTCTCTACAGTGATTTCTTCTACAATGTTCAAAGCTTGTGTTTCCTTTGCAACTCTTTCAACAAACACAAAAATATTTCTAGGCAAGGTAATAGTATAATAATAATTTTCTATTGAATTGTGCGATTGGACATATATGGGGAACTTGTTCAATAAATAGGTAAACCTCTGATTGAAATCCTTTACTTTCTCCTTGTCCCCCATCTTGATATTCCCAATCTCTTTGAGAAACATGGTGGGAGTCTTATCATCAACAAATTTATCCAAGAAAAACTTCTTGAACTCCCTCTAGTTTTGGATTGAATTAGGTGAAAGATCATGATACTAGATTGATGCTTTACCTTGAGAGTTTATGGGAAAATTCTACAAGAAAATTCATCAAAGCATACCTCAATCATTCAAAAATACATGTAGAAGTCATCAATATGGTCCTTAACCTTCATCTTCTTATCAAGATCAAACTTTGAAAGAAAATTTTCTCGGTGTTTAGGCATACAATGTAAATTTTCTAGAAGAGTGGGTGGCCCTTGGGCCATCCAATATAATTGTTCATCATCCATGTCTCCTTACTCCTCTTTTTCTCCTTTGGAATCCAAATATTCTCCTCCCTCACCATTCAATTTTGCATTATAGTTTGGTTGTTCTCCTTGCCTTGGTTGTTCTTCATCAAAAAATTGAAAATATTTCCCTTCATTGTGTAAATATTCCTTAATAGGTGGAAGTTCCCCTTGTTTATTTAATCTTTTAGAAGAATCAACTAACTCTTGAAGGGTTGCAATAACCAAATATTCCACCGAAGAAACTAATAAACCATTCTGTGTTGTTTCTTTATTTATCTACTTATGAGGTAGAATAACAACAACAAGAAGTAAATCAAGAGCTCTTGCAGAGTGACGAGTAGTTGGATTTTCTGGAGTTGATGATAAGTAACTTCAAAATATTGTTCCAAACTTTGATGAAAGGAATCTCCTGTATCAGGATCATGAATTGGAGTGCAACTCGGAGTGTTACTACCTTGCACAGATGGTTGGTTTTTTGGATGAGGTGAACTATCAACCATATAAAGGTGGCTCTTCTTCTAGCACCAGAATGTTGATAGTGCTAGACCCGCCAACATATAGGGGATCTCCCCAATATGAATTCCCAATTGACCTCACACCATTTGGTATAGGATTCCCATCTGGAAGCATGGCCATACTGCTATTTAATTATAGATTTTTCTTGGTTGCGGCTATTACCAGAAGAGATTAATGCATGTATACTTTTGACTAAGTAAGTATGCCTTGAGAAATTTTTAATTTTAATTTGTATCAAGGTTCTTTCATTGGAAGCGAATGAAAGTGAGCCTTCAAAAAAAAAGTATTAGTACTAGTCTAATCAATACACACACACAACTTAAGAAAGAATCGTTAGTCATCAAGAAAAATAGTTCACATAGAAATGATCACTAAAACAAATACATCACATATTCAGTGGGATGAGCACCAAAGCCATCAAAATAGTTCAATTTCTTTAGCGCATGTGAATACCAACATATACCATAAACATCCAAATAATAGTCTCAAAACATTCATGATATACACATGAAAAAGTGTTGGCTCAATAGAGATTCAAATATCATGAGAAATTTCCATGATACATTAATACAATGAACACCACTAGCTCCAACAGTGGAGCATTAAGCCACTTCTTACTCTCCAAAAGAACTATGTTCCTCTCCAATGCTTTGATGGAGAAACCAAGCTTAAAATTTCTCCCTTAGAATAATGGTACTTCTTTTATAATAGAAGGAATTACCTTTTATATCCTCATTACTTTTGAACTTCCTCATGACTCTTAGACTTCTAATATGACTTTTGGACTTCTATATGAGTTTTGAACTTCTATGTGACCTTTTGACTTCTGTATGTCTTTTACACTTCTCTATGTGGCTCTTTTGTCCATATATGACTCTTGGAATTCCCCATATGTATATTTACAATATTTTCCAAAATTACATCATAATTTTAGCATCATCATGTAACGAAAACTTGACAAGTCAACAATATTGATGACTTGGACTCATTTTGACTTGTACATGAATTTCTTTAATAAGTGATGACAGTGCCACTATGTCTTCAATACTCACGACATATCTTGTGTTGTTTTTGGCATCTACCCTCCAAAGGATCTTGAGAGATCTTGGAGTCTTCATGAATCACTTTGATCATCAGGATCCATTGTTATTTTAAATGTCACAACTAGTACCTTTGCCTTTTGGATGCTTCCTTGGGCAATAATTCTCATCAGATCTCCTTGCATATCTTTTCCATGATTCCTTGAACACTTGCAGATGTAGATCACTCATGGCAAGCAACCATTAGCCCAAAAATCTCATATTCTATGACGCTTCATGTAAATTTTCTATTTGTAGATCAACAATGTACCAAGGGGAGAGAAAGAAGATTTATGGGCACAAAGCACACTTTCAAGATATGAGGGGCTTCATTGATCACTGATGATGCAATGTGCACTCAACTAGAGGAGGAGGAGGCCTAATGGAGGCAGCATGGCACAACAAGGGACAAGCAACATCCTTGTTCATTAAGGGTGCGTTGTGTGTTTGGAAAGGAAGCTAGGGCCACAAGGAGGGCACAAGGCACATAAAAAAGGCACAAGGGATGCCTCAATACCCACTAAGAGTGCACAATGCACTCACTTTGGAAGAAGAGGCTAAGTCTGGGCATATAACAAGCAACAAGTAGGAGGCGTTGTTGACTAGGAGTGTGTTGGACAAAGAGAGAGGGTTCATTTGGGCATAGGGCACATAAAAAAATGATAAGAAGGGTATCCTTTTAACCTTAAGAGTGTGCTATGTTCTCTTCATGTCCTAGAGGGCATGCTTACTCAATCAGAAAATTGTCTAAGTCTAGAGGGATAACACATTGAAAAATACACTAAGTTAGGAGTAAATAAAGTGCGACACATATCAATTCATCAATAAAACTTAGATAGAATCCAAAACTAAAAGTTATACAAAAAAATTATAGTTCACAAACACTCACCAAGTACAACAAACCAAGTACGTGCAGATGTGACCAAAAGTGTTGTTTTATGAACAAAAAGTGTCCTATGACACTAAAGTGAATTATTGTTACTCTTGATGATACAACGACACTTGAGAGGGAACATGAACATTTAGAAAATGTGTAGAAACATGAAATGACACTTGAGGACCAAAAGTGACACTTCACATGATAAAGGGTAGGCTCCGAAATTTCAATATCGAAAAATTTTGGAGGGCGTTGTGCCAGCAACAACAAAACTCTAGCTCCAAATATTATAGAATAAAACATTCCTTAAGATATTAAATCAGAAGATAAGCATTCCCTAAGTTGTAATCCAATTTCAAGAGTTTAATTCAATTGTTACTTCATCTATTCAAGTCTTAGTTAGAGTTTTAAGGTGACTTGCAACTCTCTAATTGAATCCATTCAAGGACACAATTAAAATTTTGTCCAAATTCATTAGATCTAAATGGCCTAGAATAATTTATTATGGCTCACTCAAAATCCATTCTGCTGTTCGCCACTGGGGGAGAGCAAGCACTTTAATATTCAGTTATCTCTTTCCCACATCAAAATAGTAGACTGGACTCATTCATGGATTTGATTCATATCCTTCACCCTCCCCATTCAAAAGCTCCATTAGGTTTTAGTTTTCGTCCATGTTGATATTCATTTCCCTCTTTCCCCAAAAAGGAATATTGTGTGTGACAAAGTAACCAGCTTTCTTTACTCTACGAACCAAAACCTTGAAGCGAGAGGGACAATAGTTGAGTTAACCAAGGGCTTTTCTGGCGAATAATGATACCATCTCTAAGCAAAGGTAAAGGCAAGATAGATAGGAGCAGGAGCATAAGTAGCAAAGAAAGTAGTAGCAAAACCAAGATCCAATAAGTTTTGTTTATATAATACTAACATGAGAATGCTACTTAAAATTTTCCAAACTCATTTTTCTTAAATATTGATACCTTGGTGTAAAAATTGCATTGTCTCTTACTAATAAAATTCACAGCCTTTAAGATCATTAAAGAAAACATTTTCTATGAAATTGAATCATATGATATGGGTTCCCCTGACAATAGTCCAATGAAACTAATTTAATGTAATGAATGTTTGATTTATCGCACTCATGGTTATAGTTTCATGGTGAATTGCAACTCGCTTTGTGAAGTTATTTAGGAATAAATTGAGAATTTGGTTTTGTTGCATAAAATCTACTTAGAGAAGAAAAATTATGTTTCAAAATCTTGTGAAAGTGTTTTTTTACAAAAATTATGTGGGTATTCAGCTCACCATTTCTTAGTAAGATGTTTTGAAAAGTCAATCCTTTATTACAAAATTTGCATTATCTCTTATTGAGTGAAACCCTAGCTCTCTTGATCATATAATAAATTTTTCTTTAGGAATGGAAGCATAGGATGGTGGTTCCCAAACTATAATATGTTACAAGTCTAACGCAATTAAGCTTTCCTGAAGTTATTTAGGGACACATTGAGAATTAAGAATTTGGTCCAGTGGCATGAAATCCAAAAATAATGTAATAATTGAATAAAATAAATCTTGATATTGCAAGTGTTTTTGGCCAGCTCCAATGTGATAACAATAGTCAAAGTTAGATAAGTTAATGTTCTAGTAGATCAACCCCTCAGTGCAAAAATTTCACTCTCTTACCAAGAAAATGTCTAGTTTTGGATATCATCAAACAAAACATTTTTTTAGTAAATGGATTCATAGGAAAGGGGTTCATGTAACTCTAACATGAATTCATGAGTCCAATAATTTAGGAGTCCAATGAAATTGATAATTCATCCATCCCAAAATGTTTATAGTTGTTTTATGTTATGTTACAATTGAATTCTTGAAGCCATTTAGGGACACATTTAAAATTTCATCTAGATGCATAGAATCTAAGATGAGCAAGATCATTGAGCTCCATAAGTTCCTACATGTGTGTCTATAAAATTCCCATGTGTACAAACTACCCATAAACATCTTAGTACATGTTTTGCAAAATAAACCCCTAAGTGCAAAATGTACATTGTGTCTTACTAAGAAAAACCTACTTCTAGAAATTGTTGAATAAAATATTTTCTAAGTAATGGAATCATGAGAGCGGTACCCTTAAGATATAATGTGATCCGAATATTCCATCCAAATTTATAGTTTATTGATTCAAGTCTAGGCTGAATTTTGATGGCAAGTCGCAAGTCACTTTACAAAAACAATTATTTGCTCTAGGGTCATAAAATCCAAAGTTAAGTAGTATAATTGAGTTTAGTAAGCTCCTACAAGTGCTTTTGGATAAGGTCCATATGATGAGACCACCCACAACCACCCTAGACATTTTTTTAATCAAACCAACCCTTTAGAGAAAAAATATGTGTGATAGTGGATATGGATAATAACCACCATTTTCCGCTAAACATAGATGGTTAGAGCCATTCACAAGATTTGTAATATGCTAAAAATCTCTAATGAGACACCTAAGACTCTAAAGATGAAACTTTGATGATTTGAGGATGCAGCAAGTACATTGATGAGACACATGATGCTAAAATGTATCAATTAGGATGCTAATACAAGAGAATTAAAACGTATATGTGACACTAAAGTCGAATAACAATTTAAGTAGGAGTGATATGAAGAAAATAGAAAGGCACTAAGGAGACCTTAAGACATTTCCATAATGGAGTTATCATGTGAAATATGACCACAAGGATACTCAAGAGACAATAAACATGTTATAAGGATATGAATGAAATGCTACAAAGAAAATAATGTGGATTGTAAAATACTTATGAAGTTGCTCAAAGGATGAAAATCAGAAAAATAATGCATATTATGTCAACAAAACAATGCCTTTCAAGATTGAAGATGCAATATTTAAAAATATCAAGGAAACAGTGCCTATAATTGCATTTTAAACATGATAAGATTCACATGGCCAATAATAGGCTGGATTTTCCTTGCAAGTTCATTTCTTTTTAAACATTTAAAACACTCTTATTATAACAGTTAAATAAGACGACTATGAGATGGTTAGCAATAATAATGAGAAAAAAGGCGTCAATTTAAACAATATGTCACTTTAAATATTTCATTAAAAATAAGAAACTAGTAAATCTTTACTTTGCATATATATATTTCTCCACTTTATTTCCTCCACTCACATAAACCTTTTTCTATGTAATCATAAACTAAAGTGCATAAGATATCCAATAGAAAAAAAGCATTTAAAAATTAAATAAAAAATAAAATAAAAACCACAAATACTCCATCCTCTACCATGGCCATCATTTTCATAGTGATTCCCATTGATTTTAGTTATCCCATTGTTTCAAACTTGTTTCCTATTAGTTAAACCATCATCCATCTTTACATGTCCTATCACCTCCCTCTTAAGCCAAAAAAAAAAAACTATTAAAATAAAGTGAAATAAAGAAACACATATCTAAAATAAAACAAAACAAAAAACCAAAAATACATTATAGGAAAACACTATTCATAGATAACGATAATTATCACACTATATTCCTCTAATTATGAATAGAGGAATATACCTAATGTTTCGGGGCTTAAAAATCTTTTTATGCCTCATAAGCCATGCACATAGTACAAAACTAACAAACTTTCTATGTAAAAAGAATCTTTAACATACATGTTCCTATTATATTAAAATTATTATGAATTCTTGCTTAGCATAGATGGTTATTAATACGATAGTAATGCTTCTAGAAGAAAAAAACAACTTACATTTACTAAATAAACACACTTTTATGACTTATCAACCATACACAACTTCGAAAATCTCCACACTTAACTTGTCTCCCCACTTAACTTGTGAATATATTTCTTAACCTTCATGTACCATATGAATATCATGATTCTTTATGAATATCTACTAACTCAAAATATTTCTTCAAACGATGTTCACAACTCTTATTAGAAAAATCAATATATTATGTCATCCAATAAAATATTATTTATAAACTCATAAAATGTATATAGAGTCTAAAATGACCACATAGATTTATAAAGCAAGTATTGGTCTTCCCTGTCTCATATGGGCACTTTTCACATTATGTACAATTCCTAATACCCTGGCAATGACGTGAATAGAAACACTCAAAGTTTGAAAATATTTATTTAATACTTATACAACATAACAAACGTACCACACTATTGGTATTAATGAAATATAACAAACCATGACCATCCAATTCTCAATAGGTTGTAGTTTTCTTTCAATATTTTAATAATATATATAACTCCCCTCCATTTTTTAATAATATAAAATATCCTATGATCTTAATAGGAATAGGTTTAACCACCATAATCTCGGTTTTTGTATTCCTCCCAATATGAGGAAAACTTGCCCCACTATCCTCCCAATTTGATAAACTTTAAGCTAGTGAGATGGGGAACTGGGGTTTGCTGACACTCAAAAATTAAAATGTTCCGCTGTCACGAAAGAGAGCTCCGTACATTGTATCCCAAACATTTAGGGCTAGACAAAAGAGGTGAAAACGCACCGATCAAACTTGTGATGAACTTGGGCAAAGACTTACATGGAGGCAGCGAAGCAACAGAACCTGCTCCAGAGAAAGACCTTGTTTGGTACCATGGATCCGTTGGATATGTAAATTATCTCCTCGAAACGAAAAAACTTCAGAGATTCAGGGCTGTCAAATTTATCAATGACATGGATATGGCCATCATCAGAATTGGCGATAATGCAGCTTTGTAAATGTTCGAACAATACCATGGATCCCTCTCCCTCTGATATGCAAATTTTGAACGCTGCCATCGGTCAGTCTGATATAAAAATATGTATGTGACGTGTGATATGTGAATTAACATATAATCTCTTTCAAATATACGAATTATCAACGCAGTATGATATATGCTAACTGACAATCAACGCGGGATATGGGAGTTTTATGCCTTTGATCTGATAATTATTTGCGCAATTTAAAAAATATGCAAATCATGCAGCTATCTCTGACGTGTATGCAATTTTTATCTGTCAATACGAGAATAATCAGTGGAATTTGTGAACTATCAACCCCGATATGTGAATGGTTTCCGCTCGATATGCAGTCATCTCTTCTCCATATGCTAATAGTCAACCCTATATGCGTGGCAATGCTTGATATGCGAATTATCCACGATGCGCGAGTTATGAACGTTATTATTATCAACACACAGTATGCTATATCCGACAAACCACACGATACGTGATACTGGATATGCGCGTTATCTATGCAGAGTATCAAGTCAATATGCTTTATGCGTATTCTCTAGGAAACACGCGAGTTATCTCCACATGATATGGCCGCTTTATGGGTCTGATAACCGCATTATCAGTGAAATAGGACAAAATGTCAACACGATATGTGAATCTTCTACACCACACATGCGGTTTGTAGCGAGTTTTATGGGGAAATTTGGGAAAAATCAACATGTTATGCGAATTATCCGCGCTCGATACGAAGTTATCTAGCGATATGCGACTTCTATCTGACGATTTGCGAATTATCAACGCGATCTGCGCTTTCACTTATGATACGGTACCACACAGATCGCGTTGATAATTCGTATACCGTCAGAGATAAGTCGCATATCGCGACATAACTGCGTATAGAACGCGGGTAATTGGCATAAGACGTTAATTTTTCCAAAATTCCCCCGATGAAACATGCTGCAGACCGCATATGCGGTGTAGGCGACTCGTGTATTGTGTTGACATTTAATCGATTCCCCTGATAATGCGGTTATCAGACCAAAAAGCGTCCATATCATGTGGTGATAACTCGCGCGTTGCCTAGTGTAACGCCCTGGGGACCAGGCGCTCCGCACGATGACGGGCGACCCGAACGTAGGCTGAACGACCTCCCACCCGACGGTCCGTTTGAGACTTGACACGAAAAGCGACATAACCGATGCGACGAAGGTGGCATACGGGCAGCAGGGCGAACGTGGAGACGGGCGTCCGAACGAATAGTGGGCAGAGTGGGTGATCGGAGAAACGATGGCGGTGGGCGACACGACAATGCGCCCACCTGCCCGAATGCCTGAACGAACGAAGGCGCACAGGCCCGGGTCGTTCGACAGTTCGAACGAATAGGTGAACGAACGGGTGGCGGGCACGACAGCGAACGAACTAAGTGTGGGCGCGCACGACATAAAGCTGAATGACACGGTGGGGCAGTCTATTAACCGAACGACAGTAATAGCAGTCGGGGACATACACACGCGAGTTAGTAAAGTGGAAAGACGGGCGAAGGCTTATAGTCTCTTCGTGTGGGCGGCTTCATGCATGAAGGCCGACCCACGAAGAGAACGACACGCAATGGTTCAAAGTGGATTGGGTCGGCTTGGGGCGTCGAACGATTTAATTAAACAAATTTCGAGGGTCGGTTTGGAGGCCGACGCCCCTCCTAACTTGGCGATGGGTTCATATATATGGAGGCGCATTGCAAGTGGAAAAATTATCAAGTGATCACATCGATCTATCTCTCAAACGATTCGGTCTTCAAGCGAGAGTCACGAAGAGCGCAGAGCGAACATGTGACGAAGAGCTTGGTTGGAAGGTGGAGAAAGGGGTCGGTTGGAGGCGCAGCACAAGTCTGCGGGTAGAGATCGGGTGAACATGTGTATAACACACCTCAGACAGCGACGGAAGTATCGAACGAAGGCAGGGCGAATTATTCGGCTGCGACAGTTTGGTAACAGGCCGTGGGTCTGGTTGTAGTTCGGTGAAAGGGATAAGTGACCGGGAGGTCTGTTATACGAGTGGTTGGGCAAACAGCGCACGAAGTGCCGACGGGTGGACCACGATCGTATAAGACCGCAGGTCTGTTGTATCCAAGTCGTGAGACCCGAAGGGCTCACGCAGGTTGTAAAACTGAATTTGACAAAGTTATAAAAACAGTTGGGCGCAACTCGGTTGGAGTTGGCGCCCGCCCATTCAACATCAGTGTTAAGAGTTGATGTCGCGGTTTGTTTACTGTTGCTGTTTATGGTTAATATGTTGAACGAAGTTATAAGTTAACAAATATAAGTTGATTATATTGCTGTTAATTATATGTTCATGCATTGATTATAAAGATAACACTAATTAAGCAAGATAAATTGGTGTTGGAAGTTTGTGAGAGGCGTAGTCCACTTTGTCCGAACCCGACAAAGGTGGTGCCGCACTCCCCGTCAAACGAAAAAAGTTACGGGGGCGTGACAGATGGTATCAGAGCGGGTTTAGCCTGCGGACGGAAGCGTGGAGCACAGTTGACGCCAGTGAACAGGTCGTTCAAGCGGGCGACAGGTGCGGAGATCGGTTGGGAACAGTTGAACGGGAGGCTAAACGAGTAGAGCGCAGGTCGGGTTAGACAAACGGTCGAACGAAGGATTGAACGACAAGGCGCAAATCGGGTCAGCAGGCCGGACGAACAGGTTGAACGAGAGGCCAAACGAGCAGTGCGCAGTTTAGGTCGTTCAACGGTGAACGAACTGTTCGGTTGATAGAGACTTCGATTTATGACAAGTGAACAGGTGGCCGAAAGGAGTGCCCAGGTTCCAAGGTCGAGACAAGAAGCGAAGACATATATGGCAATGGGTGCCGTGGTTCATGGGGAGTTGAACAGAACGGGTACCCGTGAAAGCTTGGGCGGCCAAGCGAGAAGGAGGGAGGATGAATCTTCCCGGATCGGGGTAGACACCCGCAGGACATTAAGGGAGTTGAACAGCAGCCGGGGGGTGAACGATGGTGACCTCGGTGCGAGCGGAATTCCCCGACACGAAGTGTTAGAGCCGGTCGAAACGGGTGTTCGTGAAGGCTCGAACGGTCAAACAAGAAGACTTGATGGTGAGTTTGCCGGACAGAGGGTGGATCACCGTGTAATGACAGAGTAGGTTGACAGCAAGGCCGATGGCGACCATGGTGCAACCGAAACACAAAGGCGCATGAACGAATGGGAAGCGAGTTGGGCCGAGTTACAAGCCGAAGTCGTGCGAGTTCGGGAAAACTGTTCGAGGCTTAGAAAAGAGTTGGCCGAGCTTGGGAAACGGTGCGAAGATGCGCTCAAACTCAACAATGATGACTTGATGAAGTCAAACCTCCAGGGGATCTTCGATGAGAGAGCTCGCTTGTGGGAAGGGAAATCCAGGGTGGAGACCGAAATCGAACGGGTTGAGGAGGAAATAAGGAGGAGACTCCTTGAGAAGGAGATGATAAACGGGCAGCAGGAGCTCGACCATGACAACAGGCTGGGAGTTCGGGATAGTGAGAACAAACGGACCGGTGGCTCCAGAGACCTGGTTGGTGAAACATCTCACGAGGTTGGTCAGGATTCGGCGATGGAGAAGCTTGAGGCAAAACGAGCGGGTCCAGGACCGAGTTCTTCGGATAAACAAGGTGGGGTCGAAACGGAAAGGCACATGAGGTGCCGGCGTTGCGGAGGACCTCACATGAGGAAAGAATGTCCCTCTAGAGTGAGAGGACTAACCACGGGGCAGGACCCGACAATTCAGTCACTTTCGGACAGGATCAGGAATCTGTCGAGACGACTGGAGTTAGTAGAAAGCAGGGACGAAAGAAATGGTGCATGGGCGAGACCGAATATCCAAGTGGGAGATCGGGAGCCACACCGAGAACAAGTAAAGGTTGAGGGACTGAACGGGAAGATGGAAGCCGGTCGCACAGGTTCGACGACACGGCATCGACCCGATATAGAGACAAGGATGAGAACATGGAGAGATACTCGAAAAGAGTACCTCCGGCAGCTGGAGATGAAAGGGCCCGACAGATGGACCGAGTTGATGGACGAGGGTGAGCCACCAGACTCACCTCCTTTGAGGCTTGCTTGAGTGAAATAGGAAGTAGGGCTCACCGTTGGCTGCTCAAAGCAGTGAGCCCGTAAGGTGATTGGGCAGGTTGGTCCTATGGGCAGCAGAGAAGTGGGGTTCCCACGAACCTGAGCTGGGGACCGAAATTGTAGGTGGTCACACATATGTGCAGCACTTGCGCTGAGGTCCTTACATGGTGACTTGGAGGTTTGAAGCATTGAGGAGCCGAGTCAATTCCGACTTGATGTAGTATGGGATACATACTCCCGCGACGTGCACAGGATTACAAAACGGGAGGGCGACTTGATATGGAGGGCCGAAGAGGGCACGATGGTATGGAGGTTGTCGGGACGACAACGGAATAAGGTGGGGGAGGATGTAACGCCCTGGGGACCGGGCGCTCCGCATGATGACGGGCGACCCGAACGTAGGCTGAACGACCTCCCACCCGACGGTCCGTTTGAGACTTGACACGAAAAGCGACATAACCGATGCGACGAAGGTGGCATACGGGCAGCAGGGCGAACGTGGAGACGGGCGTCCGAACGAACAGTGGGCAGAGCGGGTGATCGGAGAAACGATGGCGGTGGGCGACACGACAATGCGCCCACCCGCCCGAACGCCTGAACGAACGAAGGCGCACAGGCCCAGGTCGTTCGACAGTTCGAACGAATGGGTGAACGAACGGGTGGCGGGCACGACAGCGAACGAACTAAGTGTGGGCGCGCACGACATAAAGCTGAACGACACGGTGGGGTAGTCTATTAACTGAACGACAGTAATAGCGGTCGGGGACATACACACGCGAGTTAGTAAAGTGGAAAGACGGGCAAAGGCTTATAGTCTCTTCGTGTGGGCGGCTTCGTGCACGAAGGCCGACCCACGAAGAGAACGACACGCAACGGTTCGAAGTGGATCGGGTTGGCTTGGGGCGTCGAACGATTTAATTAAACAAATTTCGAGGGTCGGTTTGGAGGCCGACGCCCCTCCTAACTTGGCGATGGGTTCATATATATGGAGGCGCATTGCAAGTGGAAAAATTATCAAGTGATCACATCGATCTATCTCTCAAACGATTCGGTCTTCAAGCGAGAGTCACGAAGAGCGCAGAGCGAACATGTGACGAAGAGCTCGGTTGGAAGGTGGAGAAAGGGGTCGGTTGGAGGCGCAGCACAAGTCTGCGGGTAGAGATCGGGTGAACAGGTGTATAACACACCTCAGACAGCGACGGAAGTATCGAACGAAGGCAGGGCGAATTGTTCGGCTGCGACAGTTTGGTAACAGGCCGTGGGTCTAGTTGTAGTTCGGTGAAAGGGATAAGTGACCGGGAGGTCTGTTATACGAGTGGTTGGGCAAACAGCGCACGAAGTGCCGACGGGTGGACCACGATCGTATAAGACCGCAGGTCTGTTGTATCCAAGTCGTGAGACCCAAAGGGCTCACGCAGGTTGTAAAACTGAATTTGACAAAGTTATAAAAACAGTTGGGCGCAACTCGGTTGGAGTTGGCGCCCGCCCATTCAACATCAGTGTTAAGAGTTGATGTCGTGGTTTGTTTACTGTTGCTGTTTATGGTTAATATGTTGAACGAAGTTATAAGTTAACAAATATAAGTTGATTATATTGCTGTTAATTATATGTTCATGCATTGATTATAAAGATAACACTAATTAAGCAAGATAAATTGGTGTTGGAAGTTTGTGAGAGGCGTAGTCCACTTCGAACCCAACAAAGGTGGTGCCGCACTCCCCGTCAAACGAAAAAAGTTACGGGGGCGTGACACCTAGAGAGCTCGCATAAAACATATTGACTTGATACTTCGCATATCACGCGCATATACAGTATCACGTATCGCGTGGTTCGTGAGATATCGCATGCTGTGTTGATAATATTAACGTTGATAACTGGCACATTCTTATAATTCGCATATTGACTTGATAATTCGCATAACTATCTATGCGTATATCAGAATCGCATATCACATATTTGAACCGAATAATAACTTTGAGAAGTGGCGTTGTCAATAATTCGTAAGCACTCAGATCTTCGCATATTGACTTGATAATTCGCATAACTATCTATGCGTATATCAGAATCGCATATCACATATTTGAACCGAATAATAACTTTGAGAAGTGGCGTTGTCAATAATTCGTAGCCACTCAGATCGCGTTGACGACTCGCATATGTAGAAGAGATGAGCTGTAACAAATAGTTTGCATATCAACGCGATCTGCTAATTCTCAATGATACCATACCATGTCTATGTAGCATATGCGAATGATGTTAACAAGATATGCAAATTCTCAATGCTAACATGGCTCCTTCAGATATGCGAACTGTCAAGTATATGCGAATTGTAACGCTATTGTCTCTTTCGGATGGCCGAATTATCATCACGATATGCGAATTATGGAATTATATCCATCCACTATGTGAATTATGCACGCAATCTGCACATTTTCTCTGATGAATATGTGAGCTATTAACGCTACCCTTGTGGAGCTGATATGAGTATTATCAGTTCAGGGATGGAATTTGACGGGGCCACGGGGAGATTTTTTTTTTTTTTTTTTAATCAATTGTCAATATCTTTTGTTAAAATGGCTAGAACGGGGTTAGAGTTGTTTTAACCGTTAAATTTGACCCGTGATTCAGCGTTGAAATTCCTACCCAGTCAGTACTAAGATAACCCCCCACAAATGTGAATTATAACTGTTTTTGCTTTTGCCATGGCCCATTCAGATATGCAAATCATCAACGCTACAATGTCAACAATCCCCATTTACCATGGATGCGTAGGATAATCGAATTATCTCCATTGAATATGTGAATTATCCCATTTGCTACCATGCCTCCAGTTGATATGCACAATATCTCGTCAAGAAAGTTGACATAATCAACCCGGTCAAACATAGCAAGTACAACATCTCCCCATTTAGCAATCACGCCGATCTCATCACCATGCAACATGCAATAATATTATTTTATAAACATTTGATCACTTCTATCGATGGTCAAAAACCAAACTTCAGAATTTCAAAATCTAAATTGAGAAATCGTGGAAAGCATAATTACCGAGTTGGTTTTGAATGAGTTAAGATATAAAAAAAGGGTCAATTCAAAACTTTTCAATTCGGGAAATAAATTTCCAAACACATGCATGTTTCAATATTTTACCAAATGCACTTGAAATTCAAGTATTTGTTTTGCAAGGGTGCCTATTGGTTTGGCTTACCTTGCTAAGTGGGTCCCTCTCGACTTTGACTGGGGGGTCTTCTTCTTTGTTTATATACAATCTCACTCGCCACGGGCAGTCATATTGTACCTGTTAATCGAAGTCAAGAACCTTGATGTTTCTAGAGTGAGACCCACCAGTTTCTTAACCAGCTGACCGAGGTATTCAGTGAAGGCCAATACACAGCACCACACCTTTCCCTTGCCAGCGATTCCTTGTTGAACCATCCAACTTTGTGTCATATCAGTGCAGGTATAAATATGTTGCTAGCAAAAGCATGGTAGTTTGGTGAGTGGCCCTAACCCAAGAATCTAAAAAGTCTTAAGAGCATTCCCTCGACTTGCTCAAACACAAAAGAGTATGCTCCTCCGCATGAGATTCTCGAACCTACTGTGGCCACCGTCCCCAATAATAGGGACGAACCTACTATGGCCACCGTCCCCAACAATGAGGACTTTTATAGAGGGTGTTCACGCTAAACTCATCATATTAGAACTTCCAAATAACTTGTTTAGTCGAGTCTTCATTTAGCTTGTTATCATCACAAACTTTTTAACTAGACATTATCTAATTTACTTTATGGCCAACTTCATTTTTTCAAAAAAAAAAAAATCTATGGTGTGTGACTATGACAATCTCTCAACCACTCAATATATATAAATAATATAATTTTCATATATAACATAAATCCATATAAATATATAGAAATAAAAATACTAATTTTGAAATTTTGAAAAAAATAGAGAATTTACACATAACCAATATTTTTTTGGTGGTATAATTTCTTACCCATTAATGGGAATTAAGGCAATCACACCTAATTGAAACCTCTCATGGTAATGGTAAAAACATTATATGATTTTGGGTTAGTCTAGTCTTATCTAATGGATAAACTATCTTAAACAATTACATTATTAATATAGAAGCTTCACTCAATGAACCTATAACATAGCACGTGTGTTCGTGGCAAACTAAACAATACCCTTAATTTGACTACATGTTAGAAAATATCTCTAAAAATCGCATTATTTAACCCCCTACCAATATGAACCCACTACACCTTCCGAATTTAAAACACACCTACTTTCAGTAGATATTGTAGGTATCTATTTTTTCATTAACTTTGTGCTCCATTTTTTATACATGTCAATATAAAAACCCTTTACCCCCTATTATATGCTTAATATATTATGTATTTTTTTCCTAAATATATATCCCCCAATATGAATGCATGTGGTATGATATTACTCCCCCAATGAAGCCCTCATGGTTATAAAAAAGGCATTTGGAAACCATGGGAACAAATGGGATTCATCTTAAATAACAATGGGTCAAGTCAAATCATGACCACACCCATACATAGTATAGTAAATAAGGGCTATTTAGTAACTCTAAATAATCATACATTCATCGAGCTGAAATTCATCTATCTAGATGGGAATTAAGGTTATCATTTCATAACAAAACTTGCCTTAATTACTCTATAGTCATTCTCGTTTTCGGAAGTATTTGCTTTGCATGGAAGATGGATTTTATACTAATCAAATCCTATGACCCTTAGTATGTAAGAGGTAAATAAGGAATATTTGGTATTTCAAAATAATTCTACATTAATGAGGTTGAAATTCATTTGTATAAATAGGAATTAAGGCCATCATCTCACAAGAAAACTTTCTTATGGTGTACTTTGATTACTTATCAGCTGACAGGTTGATGATGTCAATCATGCATAGGATAGATTTTGGTTGGTTTTAAAGGTCATGTGCATGTGTCTAGGAGGAAAAACACTATTATGAATTTAAGCCTAGCTGAGGCTTATACCATCAGGCATGAGTTTGCTTATGGCTCAGTTGTACATGTATGAGTTGCTTTAGCAAGAGATACCTCTTGACAACATGATGCAAAGATTGGGAGTGATTACTCACTCTCTTTCATAAAATCTTCTCCATGGGACGAAAAAGAAGTTGCTTAGATTAGATTAGAGATACCTAATGCTTTTAGGATATGAAAGAGCATTTGACAGGTCCACAAAATTAGAATGACTAGGGGATATTAGTTGCGAGGGAGCATCTTTGCCATTTATTTGTTGACTTTACTAGTGCAGTGATAGACTTGATCAAACACTTGTTGGTTGAAAAGTGTAGTTCTTTTCCATTGATGTCAAAGGGGGAGAAGTACACCAAGGGGGAGAACTAAAAAAATGGGGAGAAAAGTAAGAAAAACATTGCTTACTTTTGCATTAGTTTGATAACATTGTTCTTGGTGTTTCCATCAATACCAAAAGGGGAGAATGTTAGATATATGTTGTCATTGATCGAAAAGGATGTCAAAGGTGTTGCGATTGATGTAAAAAGTAGTATCATGGAGATTTTTAGACAATATTTTCATTATGGATTGATAAGTAGGTAAAAGGAGTGACAAAGCTCAGATGGTTACAACCAGATTGATGAACAATAGTGGTGAAACACATTGATGAGCGACCATAGATTTTGGATCCATTTTTAGTTCAAAAGATCATCTCAATCACACTTGAAAACTACTCAGTGATGGGAAATATCTTTCAAATGGTATATAGAATTCAGAAAAATGCCTCATGGATCAAAATTTATTGAAGCTTGAAGTTACCAAACCAAAAAACACAAGTTTCATAGCTAAATTGGTGCTAAGGGGTTAGTTGGCACTTGTTTGGAAAATTCCATGCTAGTTTTTGGTCATGGTAAAACTTGGAAGAATGACGTGGCTCGACACATCACCCCCAACAAATTCAACAATTAGTGCAAGTCTTCAGAGCAGGGACACCATAGGCCACATCACCCTCCTAGTATTACCCTGGGAATTTACAAATGAGGCTGAAATACCAAATGTTTTGGATCGTGGGATGATGCAACAATGAGATGATGCAAGATATATATATATATATATATATATAATGGTTGAGCCCAAATAGTTTATTGGTGGATGATCACTGATATAAGTTCAATAGGGAGGACCCACGGGACACATAACCCCAAATTTTTTTCCTCAGATTTCCAAAGTAGGTTCAAGTCCAATATTTTGGGATGACTGAGTCCTACGGTGACATGGAAGAATGGAAAAATGTAGTAGGAAAAAATCCCAAATGGCATATGAAGGTGTTGTCGGTGTGGCAAACACTCCCCAAAATTTATCCTACACTTGACTTTTAGAGATTATTGAGGATCTTAAAATCTGTCATTCCATGTGAATCAAAGTCGCTTCATGGTTGGTTAATGTTTTCCAAATTGTTTAAGCCTTCTTCTTAGATTTTAAGTGTCAAAGTCACTTTCTCATGCATGCTCATTCTGTGATGAATTCATAAATACACTTCTTTCTATAAAATCTTAGATAGGCATTGTGCAACTCCTAAATGGAAGGCTTGCGCAATCACTTTTGATAATGCCTGCGCATTCTATAAGGACAATGCACTATGCAACCTATGCTGACAGTTAGTGCACACTCTCCATTGATAGTCTCCTTCTCACTTCTCGTTGCAATTGTACTATTATTCTAGTGATTTTTCTCAATTGTCCCTTTCGTGCACCTTTGTTTTCACAAGTGTTGATTTCACTTTAAAAAGTGTCTTTTTCTCATTTTCTTCGCTCTGGCATGTTTCACTTTCACTTTCTTTAGCTTTTGCAAGTGCCATTTTCACTTTTTCTTATTGTCGTAGGTGTTGCTTTTAACTATTTCCACTCTTGCATCTATCACAACTTTATGCATCACTAGGTACTTCTCTAGCTTCAACATTAGATGGTCCTATATATCATAAAAATATGTGCTAGATACATTCCCATAACTTAGCACACTTTCTGGTCATGGTTGCCACTTCTGTTGCAACTTGTATTCTAAGTGTTGCAAAGTGAATTTCAACTCTAACACTTAGAAATAAGTGTCGCTTTGTTGTCGTTTCAAGGTGTGATTAATGATTGTGATTCATGTGCATTCCCCTGGCTCATATTGATGGAATTCATGTGTGTGATCCATGTTTGAGTCTCATTTAGACACTATTTTCTCTCTTACTCTACTGGTCCCACACTTCACCATTTTGGAGCTCTTCTTGGTCCAATTGTCAAGTGCAAGTTATGAAGGCTTTAATCCATCCGTAGGTGATGTGAATTCTCTATTCATGAGCCTCATATTTGAAAACTTTACCTCCTAGACTTGTGCACTGAGTCTTTCTCAAGTTTAACTCATATCATTACACATTGAGTACGTTAAAAGCATAATCATTACACCCTTGTTTCTTGTACTAACTCATTGCACTAAGACTTGATTGGTTTTTCATTGAATAGTGCACAGAGCACGTCTAATTGATAGCAAGGATCTCCTCCATCCCCTTGCAAAAGTAAACCACGCAATGTAAAGATCCTCCTTCTTTCACATTGCAGTGAGAACCTTCCTAGCAAAGAGACTTAACTTTAAGTTTCTTGCCTTAGCCCACTGCATGATATCACATTCTAGTGAGTCACCCTATGTGAAGTGCATAGTTCTAATGGAAAGTTAGTCCATGTCTGTGCCACTTCATCCCTCACCTACGCAATGATAGGATTATGTCGCTCAAGCACTACCCATTACGTAGTTTCAGTTCCTAGTCTTGCCTCCTCTGTTGACCAGAACCCCTCACTACATAATTAACTTGTCTTGATGGCCTCTTATGTGCATTACATAATTTTAGTGCATAGTGAGACCTTCCCTTAGTCAATATGAAGCTAACATGCATAGTCATTGTCTCCCTCTCCCATGAGCACTACGCACTGCGCAGTTTCAGTCAGCATGCTCATCAACCTTGTCTCTTACACTTGCTCACTGCATTAGACTATAAATATCACCTCCTTATAGCACAATGCACATTTCCAGTGATCAATGGTGTCCTCCCTCAACCACTGTTGAGCTCAACTATGCAATTCCCAGTAGGCATTTCCTCCTCAACTCTTGAACATAGCCATTATAATCAACAAGTCTTTGATGAGCAAAACGAAAGTATAATAGATCATTTTTGGACTAATTTTTCCTTTTCATGAGTCAGATTAATTAGCAGATGTATGACCTCAATAAGGCAAGGTGATGCTAAAGGAAGATGTCAAGGAGAGGAAACAAAGAGCCACTTGCAAAGAAGAAACATGAAGAGGAACCATCATGAAGACACGAACAGATCTCGAACCATGACAGAATGAAGACATTTCATGATGACTTAGAAGGTGCCAATAATAATCCAAGAACCTTTGGAGGGTGATTCCGATGAAGTACATATCATATCTATCATGAATATTGAAGACAAAGTAGTAAAGAGAGAGACTTGACATTGTTACACTTTAACGAATTCCATGTTATAGTTTCCACATCAAGGCCTCTCAAGGTGTCATCACAAAGTCATATGGTGTCCATGTACTTTGCCACATGTTGTGGAAGGTAATTATGTATTTTCAAAAGATGAAAAAATGTAATGATATGGAAGGCTAAGATTCACATGTGGAATATGAAAAGTGACATGTGGGTCAAAGAGTCAATAAAAGAATAATGGTCACTTAGGAAGTCAAAGAGTCATGAGGGAATCTCAAGGGTCATGGGGATATGAAAGGTCATTCCTATTGTTATAAATACACCCTCATAAATCAAGAAAATGGCTTTTTGGAGGTTGATAACTTGGAGAGCTAGCCTTGGCTTCTCTAGCTTTGAATAAGAGAGAAGATCATTCTTTGGAGAAGTAATAAGTGACTTAATGTTCGACTATTGGAGCTAGTGTCTCACCATTGTAACGATGTAGTTGAACCTTTCACTTAATTATTAGAAGCTCGTTAAGCCAACACATTTTCATGCATGTACTGTGAATATTGTAAGACTATTCTTTAGATGTTTACAATATGTTTTGTGTTCATATGTACTAAATAAATTGAACTACTTCATTGTCTTTAGTGCTTATCTTGTTGAATGTGTGTTGTATTTTATTTAATGATCATTGTGTCTAAGTGAACTACTTCTATAGATAATTAAAAAATATTTCATCTCTCTTGTTTGCCTCTCTTAGGATATAAGTACTGTTAATTTCCTTCTAAAGACTCACTCTCTACTCCCATCTCATGAAAGCCTCCTTTTACACATTGCAATTGGTGTTTCACAGTGTCAACTTACTTGCTAATTTCAAACGTTATGTGTATACGCTCTTATGTTATTCAGTGCAGTCAAGGAAAACCTTAGATTTATGGTGGTTAGGTCAATACTCTGGATGGGGCTCCTAGTCCAAACAGTGTGAGGTCTAATTAGCGCTTCACATTGTGGAGAATCCCTTAGTTGATGGGTTGAAGGAGGGCTAGATGACAAGTTGTGCATGTTGAGTCTATTTTGAATATCTTATCTTAAATGGCTCATTCCCAAATCATACTCCCAAGATGTTTTTCTAATAGATCCAATTTTAAACTTCTAATCCCCATGGAACCTTTTTATAATTGCCTCAATTAATGTTTGTTGGAAGGGTGGATCATCCATAGTTGAACATATATCTCATTTTCTCAAGTTCTATGAATCTTATTAAATCGATTGTGAAGATGTTACTTGTGTACTATTCAACCTCACACTTGAGGTTCAAGTTAATTGATGGTGTCATACCCTACCATCTTCTTCCATTCATTCATTTGATCAATTCTTTAAGGAGATTCATCAAGCCTTTGATATGTATGATTATAGAGATATTCATAAATAGACTAATCAACTTACAATGAAACCTGATGAGTTAATTATGATTTTCCTAATAGATTCCTTCACCTATGTTATGTGTTTCTTGAAGAATATACAAATTGGGATTTCTTTAAAGAAAAGTTATGATATCTAGTTCAAATATCTTTTAAACATTGTGAATCTAAATCCTTGGGTAATTTTGTTCTCCCAGATTTTGTGAACCATGAGACACCCCTAATTTCAGAGGAAGAACCTACTATTCCTTTTGTTCCTTGTCCTTATCCTTCCTTAGTCCCAGCTTGGGTGCCTCCTTGTTATGATTTTGAAGTTGGGAAATATGAAAATCAAATTGTTGATCCATTTCTTCCATCTCCATCCACTTTCCATGATCCAAATCTAATGGAGGAAATCTTAGAATGGTTCATGAATCCTAAGTTGAAAACTAATCCCTTGATCTCTCAAGATGACATTAACACCTATAAATTAAACCTTGAATCTAGTTTGATTGAAAGTACTATCTCTTCGAGGGATATATGTCATCCTCTATCATCCATTTCTCATGACCCCTTGTCCTTTGATTTACTTGATCAGTCTCTTTCTAACTCTCTTGGTTTTTAGTTTGCCAATATGACTAGTGATCAAGTGCAAGGTAGCCACATTTCAAAGGTAGAGGAGAAGAAAGATGAATATTCTTTCGATCTCTCTTCTCTTTTTCAAAATCCTCTATGTCAAAATGATCTCCCTCCATTCTTTTCTAATTTAGAATCTAGTAATCTCAACAGTCAATCAAATGAAATCAACTTGCGTAATCAATATAAAGTCTTTGGAAACCATCATTCTGATGGTGATGACTCTATTGTTGTATATGATGATGAATGTGAAATTGAACCAACTAATATTTTAGTTTCCCAAGAGTATTTTGATTTGAAATATTTAGATCTAGCATTTCATTTGATCAAAGAATACTTTTCTATGGAAGCTCCCTCCTCGACTCACTATTCCTTGTATCCTATTACTTGTATTTAAAATATTCCATTATCTTCTAATATCCTAGGTGATTGGTAGAATTTTGAATTAAAACAAGTAGTGAGGTTATCCACGATGAAGAACAAAGAAATGAAATCATTGGGCATCCATCCCATTCCTTATCATTTCCATTTTTGCAAAATTCTTTTCTTTTCATGGTTTCATTGAATGCAAACTTCTTCTTGAAAGATTTTTGGTATTTTGGATATAGATTTTATAATTTTCAAGATTCACTTTCTAATCAGATTGAGGATTATGTTTTACTTGATTCATCTCCATGCAAGTCTCTTGTATCGAACTCAGGTTTGGAGTGTATATATTTCATGGATGCATAAAGCTATGAAGCTGATCATTTTAAAGATTATCGTTAGCCTACCTTCCAGGTAATTTTGAATGTAATAAGCTCCTAGTATTCCTTGTGAATGTTATGATTCTTATCGTTTTCATTATTGAACAAGGTATCCTCATCACTATTAATGAATTCTTGGGTAATTTGGTGAATCAAATTCCTCTTCACCTATTGTATCTTGATTGGTTTCATGTATTCTCTATACTAGCATTAATTTTCAATTGTTTCAATGACTGTGATGTTGGTTTAGTTTGTAAGCAGTTACAAGGAAATGGTTTGTCACATTGAACATGTGAGGAATATGATTCTGTTGTTCAAATAATTTGTAAAGTTGTTCAGACTGATCTATCTCCATCGTCTCCTAACCAAGGATCTTATGCCTTAATTGTCCCATCTAAACATAATTTTGGTCCTAATAACTGTCATTCATCTAATCATTTTCCCACTAGTATATATGATGATTGTTTTTTAACATTTATTGATCCTTATGGTTTATCATCTCACTTTTCATATACATTCAAGTAGTTGAAGCACTTCAAATACTAATGATGGTTATGTAAGGCCTTCATAATATTGACAAGCACTTTGAATATGATCACATTTAATGCTCCTCACAAGATTATCTTCCTAATTCCATTCCATTAATTGAAAGTTCATCTACTCGAGGATTTCAAGGATTTGAAGAGGATGGTTTTGAATTCATGATCCAATCTATAATTGTTTGGGAGCATCTTACTTAGCAAGCCTTGTTGTTAATAATAAGCTTCGATCTTTCTTAATGTTTTCTAAGAAGGAAAACATAGATGAAGGTACATTCACAAGAATCCTTTGACGCTTTCTTGATTGTTTTTTTGATCGAAAAGGGAAGGTTGCAAGTAAATTAAAGCTATTTGTTATGGTGCATCTTTCTGCCCACAGGAAAGACCTTCAATATTTTGTGCAAGCTATTCAAGTTATTATCTTCTATTTTTCACATTTTATTATATCGGTTTTAATTTCTCTTATCTTTTTGTTAGTAGGCCAAGAACAACTTCAGTGAATGCATTGAAAATTCCATTACACTTGACCCTGACCTTCTAGTTGGTTAGGTTAGGAGTAGGTCTAGTTATATTCTATTTCCCTTTTACACTTATCTTGCACTTTCTCTCCTTAGACTTTTTGTTGTTTTCTTATTTTTTTCTTGCATGTTCCTTTTAGTTCGGTTCTGCATTTTCTTTTTTATTTTGGTCTTGTTTCATTATTTTTCATGTCTTTTCTGTCGTGTTTTATTTAATAAGATACTCTTTTTTGGCTCAAAAGACAATGTGGAAAAACTTTAAAAGGGAAATTGTGATAATGAACAATGCTTGGCTAATTTGATATCATATTCTTTGTTTTGGTTCTTTTATCTTTAAGGTCAATGATGTCTAGATGAAAAATATGATTTGTTTTGGATGGAAAATCTTTAGCCAAAGAATGAATCCCATATATATATATATATATATATTAGGATCTTCACTATTGATTCAACCTTGTATTGAACGGTGTTTTGACCTGTCGACCCAGCCGAATAGAGAATGGAAAGGAGGAAACTTAAAACGAGCATATTAACTTCAGTTATATTTCAAATCCCTTAAGTAAGGAACAACCTCTCTTGCCAATTAAATAAATCAGGATCCCTCTTTCACCCATGTTACAAATGTTCAATAAATTCTTCAATCATATCATGCAAATAAATAAAGGGTCAAGAAGGGAAAGACTTCCTACGCATAGAGATGAAGCAAGCGGCTTCGTCGGGGTAATGAACATGTCTACTAGTAGCAAAGTAATGCTTGGGTTTCCTTAAGGTGACTCCACCAGGGTAATGAACAGGCTCATTGGTAGTGGAGAAACAATGGGGAGTTTTCTTAAATATGATTATCAAAAGCTTATTATACTTACTATCCTTCTCCATTATCAAAATCATTGAGGTATGACTAGTCTTGTAAATGTGTTTGAAGTTGTGAAAGGGAAAGAAGAAATTATATCTTTAGCCAGAATAAGAGGAAAAGTCAGGGTAATCTGCATGGTGAATCAATACTTCTTGAAATAATGAGACCTTGAACTTAAGGGTGATACTCAAGCAAAGACGCTAGAATTCTACTAGTGTGTTGTTAAGTGTTGTGCGATAAACACCCTCCAAAATTTTGCCTACACTTGAATTTTAGAGCCTGCTGAGGATCTTACTATCTCTCGTTCCATGTGATACATAGTCACTTCATTTTCGGTTAATGTTTTGTAAGGTTTTGAAGTCTTCTCCTCATATTTTAAGTGTTAAATTCACTTGCTCATACATGTCGATTCCATGATGAATTCATAAATACACTTCTTTCTATGTAAGATTAGATAGGCATTGCACAACTCCTGAAAGTAAAGCTTGTGCAATCACTATTGATAGTGGCTATGTTAGGCCCCTATACTACTAGTGTAACCCCTTATTGTTATTAGTACAACCCACTTATTATATTGATGTACCCATGTAGTGCCCATATTGTTACTATTGTGCCCCATAGAAAGCCCACTATTGTTATTATTGTGCCCTTACATTATTATTGTTATGTAGGCCTGATTATGTTATGACCCCTTAGACTCCTATTATATAGAAAGGAGGCTTTTTCATTTGTATCATCCAAGAATTGTTCATTTATGTAATGTAAAGGAGGTTCCCCCTCGAAGAGGCTGAATTCTAAGGCGTTGATCTATCTTTTCTATCTTTTCTTGAGTTGGTTTCATAACAGACTATATAGTATGCAAGGAAAGTGCATTACACAACTTATGTTGATAGTCACTGTGCACTCTCCATTGGAAATCTCATTCTTACGTCTGGTTGAAATTGTACTACTATTTCGGTGATTTTTCTCAACTGTTGCTTTTTCTCACCTTTGTTGTCACAAGTGTCTCTTTCACTTTCCAGACTATCATTTTTTATTTATTTAACTTGAACAAGTTTCTTTTTCATGTTTTATTCACTCTATCATGCACTGCTTTCACTTTATTTAGTTTTTACAACTGTCATTTTCACTTTTTCTTACTGTCGCAAGTGTTGCTTTTAACTATTTCCACTCTTGCATGTGTCGCACCTTTGTAAATCACTAAAGGCTTCGCTAGCACACTCTTTCACATTAAATGGTCTTATCATAATAATATTCACTAGATACATTCCCACAACTTAGCACACTTTCTGGTCATATTAGACACTTTTATCGCAACTTGTATTCTAAGTGTCTCAAAGTGATGTTTCAACTCTCAGACTTAGAAATAAGTGTTGCTTTGATGTTGTTTCAAGGTGTGATTGCTAATTGTGAGTCCTATGAAATCCCATAGATTGTATTAATGGAATTAATGTGTTTGATCCATGTTTGAGTCTCATTCAGAAATTTTCTCTCTATCTTACTCTATTGGTTCCACACTTAGCCATTTTGGACCTCTTCTCGGTCCTCCTGTCCAATTCAACTTACATGAACCAAATTTATGCAGGAACAAAATGAAATATAGATATAAATAGAAACACATAGATATAGTGAAAAAAAACTTTTATTCATTAATAAAAAAGTACTAAAAATTGTTACACACAAAATGGAAATAAACTAGTTCGGGCGATGGTAACTTATATCTAAGAAGATATTTTGCGGCTACATGCCTTTTGAATTGTGTTACAATGAGGATCGGAGGCCATTTTATCATTAAGGAACAATGGAAAACCCTCAACATCCAAAAACCTAACCCTAGGAGATGAAGCATCAAACGTTTATGGGCCCCATTGAGCTTAGTTGGAACGTCATCTTCTCGGGGTCGTAACTTTGGTATACGATCTCAGTTTTCTTATCATAATACCTTGTTTCGTAGATCTCCAAGAGGAGACTGGAAAAATATAAGCATACCAATATTGTACTTTTTTGGTGTCTCTGTTTTCCCCAAATAAATAAATAAATAAAATAAAATCATATTTTAGGCCCTCAAAATGGCTTCAGAAGTTTAGAATCTAAAAAAACTACCAAAAATAGTAAGATGTGCTACAATTAAGGAAACTAAAAGAAACAATAGTAGGGGTCTAAGTGGAATAAGTAGGTACCACCAATATCCACTTGGATTAGTCCTTACCCCTTAGGAAGAAATGGTCTTATTGTAGAGGCGAAAACCATCCTCCAAAATTTTGCCTTCACTTCATTTTGGAGCCTCCCTCGAAATCACTGCAGCCATCCTGCATTGATCAGGTAGTTATGATTATTTGAGTTCATCTGTCGTTTCAAGGCTTGTGTTCAACTCACAGTCCCGTCGGTCAACGACAAACACACCCAACACTTGGTTCAAGTCCGGTCAACCAGCTGTTGGGAAAAACTCCGTAAATCTGGAGGGCAGCTTGTCTTCCCCTCCATAAATGCACAGAGTAGCCCAGTAGCTTCCCTGCACTCAGAAATTTCATAGAGAATAAAAGGTAACCTTTCTCTAGAAATTACACAGAGTAGGCAAGCCGACACTACTCTAGAAAACTACGCAGTTTCAGCGAGATGTACTGCCATCTAGAATTGCGCAGAAATTGACCAAGCTACATTGACTTCCAAAAATGCATAGAGCAGTCAGGCTAGCTCCACTATTCTCTAGAATTGTGTAGAACTGGCCAGCTGCTCTCCTCTCTGGAAATGCATAGAGCATCCCAGCATCACTGCTCTGGAAAATTGTGTAGAGCTGGCCAGTCAACCAAGGCCCCTTAGTCCAAAAACAACGCAGAAGCTCTCCCTCACTAACTATCCGTCGCATGTGTCAACAGGTTTTCCAGTTCCCTCCAGAACTACACAATCCTTCCTTACATGTCGAGCAACTTTTCTCGAAAAATAAAAAAGCAAAAAGGTGAGAAAGAATCCCTAGATTTTAGGGATCTATTTTTAGCAACAGGAGTTACATGAAAAACCATTTTTAGAAGCTTCCCGCCAAGTGTCACTTTTTCCTATATTTGTGGCATGCGCGTCATAAACCCTAATTTCACCAAATCTATTTAAATGATGCCTCAGAGCTCATTCTTCACATTCAATCTTGGATCTTTGGAATTTTTGAGGCATCTAGGAACCTTTGGCATAGTCGAAATAACTTTTCGGATAAGTTTTGTTTTTCATGCCTTTTGTTGCTTTTTCTATTGATTTTTAGTTTCCATCTTGTATGAGTGTTGTTTCCTTGGTTTATGTGAATGAACGATGGCATTTCAATGTATTTTATATTGTACAAGTGTTTTTTCAAGTTTTTCATTACCTTTCCTTAGTGTCGCATGTGTAACATTATTTCTAAACTCACAATTGTCGTTTCAGTGACTAGCTTAATGAGCTTCTTAGTTGTGTCGATTGATTAATTTCTGCACTTCCCTGAATCACATGCATGTTTATTTCACTCAAATATACACCATCTTTTGCATGAATTCACTCCTTAGTTACTTTCAGTCGCCCGTCGGCCGGTTTGAGTTGCCTTGGCCCAGACCTTGCTTTGCCAAGATTGCACTACTCATTTCTAGGATGGAAGACTCTTCCTTGCTCCCAGGAATTGTGCAAAGCTTTCCTCCTACTAGCTTCCCAGGTTTTTCTTTGTTCAATTTTTGGAGATAGTTCCCCATTTGGCCCCTGGGATTGTGCAGTGCACTTCCCTGGGCAGCAGTCATGCTAGATGAAACTGCGCATTGTGCAATTCCAATCCTCATCAAGACAAGTTGGACTATGATCTGCATAGTTTTAGCAAACAATTAGCTCATTAGTAGCCTGGATTATGCTCTACACACTTGCAACTGTCAGTCTCCCAACCTCTTTGAGATAAATCTACGTAATTTTCCCAAGCAGTCAAGTAGGTGTGTTGCATGTTAGACCTCAAGTTGCTTTTGGTTTTCAACTGAAATTTTCCTACCATGAGTGTTTCTTTGTTTCCAGGTATCATAGGTGTTCATCCGCCTCTCAATAGTATAGGTACAATGTCTTCCAAGAGATAAGGATCAAAAGACATCATTGAAAGAAGTAGTGGCGACATGGTTGAACAGGGGTCAGTGAGCTTGCCAATGTACACAACCACACACTTGTTCATCGATAAGGACACCAAGATCACATAGAAAGACATCAAGACCATCTTTTCAGATAGCTTTGAGGAGAATCTGGAGGATAGACAGGTCTATGTGAATATCCATAAGGCAGGACTATACAAGGTTGCATGCAGTTTTCCCGAGTTCCCTTGCATAGATGTGATCCACTAGATTGTCTCACATACTGAGCCCGAGACAATGATACTGAGTAGTGTTAGTGGAGAAAGGATTTATTCCTTAAGGACGGAGGATTATTTGGAGATATATCATTTTCCATTCCTAGTGAGGAGGATGGATGCATCGTTCTACACTCCCAATGAAAACATGAACACAAGAGACATTTTAAAGCGTTGGGTAAAGGAACTAGCAAAGTTCAGGACAACACCCAACCAGATTTACAAAACGAAGACACTCAAGAAAGCATATCAGTTCTTGGTCATCTTTGCATGCCACTTGTATGGCCAAGGGAGTACAGAAACCTTCCCCCAGAGTTGGGTTGCTATGTTGGATCAGCTGGCAAGTGAAGGAAAACCATTCAACTAGTCTGACATGTTGGCTCTCCAGTTGAAAGTGCATTTGTTTATTGCTCAGAGTCTACCCAAGGAACAACAAGAAAAGTTCTTCATGTATGCATACTTTCTCGATGCAATCTGTGCCCGTGAACAATTTCCTGGCATGGGTTGGGCATGGGAACCTTCAGAATGTTCTGTGGACATATATTGCAAGTTCTCTCAAATTGCAGCTACTTAGGAGTAATGGCTAGAATATGTGACCATTTCATCACCCCTTTGTACACGATGATATTTGAACAAGATCTTCCCTGCATGTCCCAGGCAAGAATGGAGGTGTTGTTGAACATTGCAAATTGGTACGCTCACTTGAGGGGACCTTCATCAGGATGTACAGTGTGGAGAAAGCCCAACATGTGTTGCCAAGGTTTTCCACAGATAAGTTGGTCATGTAGGATTTTTCATATCACATCTCGACTGGGTTGTTAGCTGGATTTCATAGGAAGAATAAGACACAATGGGCCACACTTCCTATGTGAATCGGGTTGTACACGAATGGGAGTTTGAAAGAAGAAGATACAAAAGTGGAAGACTTCAAGAAGTTTAAGTTCGACACCAAGAGTTTCAACCCGTATGACCCACATGGTTTATGCAGGGACCACTGTGCGAGAGTATACTATCCTTGGATCCACGGGGCATTTCATTGGCTAGAGGAAGGCCCATAGAGATATTTTTACAACTCCTCTAGGCTCAATGAACTGGTTAGCATTGCAGTGGAGTGGCTAGTAGCACTCAAGGCAACAACACCACAGGGAGAAACAACAACAATAGCGACAAGCAGCAAACCTGTGGAAGACAAAGGCATGAGGAATATTTCCAAAGGCACATGGACGAAGCAAAGGTACAAGTTTAAGGAAGACCCACTTGTGGAAAAAGTATCTTTGGAGATAGACGCGAAGAGGTGACAATGTGACAGGAGGATAGTGCAAAGAAAGAGAGAGAAAAAAAGGCTAGAAGACACTGAGAGGATGTTGCAAGAAGTCCAACAGAAGCTTAGGCAAGAATAAGAGATGCGCATAAGATAGAAGGAAGTGTAGCATCAACATCAATAGGAACAAGAACCAGTACAAGAGGAAGTGCAAGGCGCACAAAAAATGCAAACTGCACCAATACAAGTTGAAGACTCTAAACCAGTAGTAAATGAGGAACAGGGTGAGAAGTCGTAGAAAAAGGAACTTTCTCTACAAGATGAACAAATAGTAGAACATATGGACATGGAGGTGGAGTAGTCAGAACAGGATCAGGATACTAAACTCATGTCAATAGCAACTAAGGTCACTCCATTGGCTTCACTAGATCCAACAACAAAGCAAGTCCCAAGTGAACAAGGGGATATATTTCTCCTTGAGGAACATCCAAGAACAAATATGTACAACATAACCTCTGATGAGTTGCAACACAAAGTTGTATAAGCACATATAGCACACACCCCAAATGATCATGCATCACATGTGCACTTGGAAGAATAGATGATTGTGTCAGATGCATGAAGACATCCAGCTGCCTTAGCTAATGCTACAAAGGCTTATGTCGAAGCCACCATCTCTAGTGTCAAGTTCTTGATAGTAGAAAACGAGCGCATGGCTAAGGAGTTGCAAGTAGCCAAACAGAGAGAGGAACAATTAACAGGATCTACCAGAGCAGAGATGAAGATGGCCATACTTGTTGAAGTATCGACTCTTCTTCTTTCTAGTTTGTGATGTCATTCATCTCGTGTGTGCCTTTCAGGTTGCATACTATTACGGGCTTCTAAGGGATACACTTATTTTCCCCTTTTGTGTGTTAGAACCTCCCCATGCATCTCTCCTAACTTGCTACGAGGTCACACACTTACTTCTAACAAGGATATCTTTCTTACCTCTATGACCTATCGCAGTCAAGGCATATATTTACTACCCACTACTTGGACTCCTACTCCAAACAGTATGAGGTCTAGTTGGGACTTCTTACTGGGGAGATCCGCTTGACATGTTGGTAGGTCCAGCACCATCAACAGGTCCCCATTGCATTGAGTGCCTCCATGAGATGGGGAAATTTCTGCTAACTTGGTCCCTAGTGAGCCACTTGCCTTAGTGCAGGAGTTGGCTAACTTTGAAAACCAAGTATAGTTAGTTTTTCTATTGACTAGTGGTATTGATCTATGTGGCCATAGTCCAATCAATTGTGACATTTTCCATGTAGCCTCAATTGAGTTCTATTGGTGTTAGTTGTTCTACAATGTTTGATGTGTCCAACAATGGTGGAAAGTATGGTTGAAGGTAGTCCACATTGAAAACTCAGTGTAGGCCAAGGAATGGGGGAATGCTGAGATCAAAATCATTGTCACCCAGAACCTTAGTGATGGTTTAAGGCCTGTATCATAGTGCTCATATCTTCTAATGAGCTCTGACAAGGCATTCTTTCTGTAAATTCAACCAAGCTTTGTTACCCATCTAAAACTTATGTGACACCATATGTTCATCATCTCGATGCTTGTACTTCACATTGGAATTCTCCAAGATGTCATGAGTCTACTGGAAGATGAGTTAAATGAGTTGAAAAAACCTAGTTTCATTATCAACGTCAGATTATACATGGGTGGATTTTATCTGTGTAGTTGGATGAGGCATGGAAACATTAATCAGACACAATGGTTGAAATACTAGACCCACTTGAAAGGAACTACAACTAGTTGAGGTATGGAGAGCTCAGTTATAGTTCTGTTTCACATAGGGAATGCTCTCATCCCAAGTTTATGGATGCTTGGAGTTCTGCATGTAGAGTATGTGCACTATCATTCTGTTGGAAACCTCTATATGACCATCAATACGGGGATGGAATGTAGTTGATTTGGTGAGATTGGTGTCCAATAATGTGCAGAGGTTAGAGCAAAATGTGCTTAGGAACCTGCTATTCTGATATGGTATAATGGTCTGTGGGATCTCAAAACGTACCAACAATTGTAAAAAAAAGAGTTTAGCAGTGTTCTTCTATGTGATACTCTTCTTGCAGGCTGTCAGTATAGCCATCTTAAAAGAATTGTCCACGACAAAAAATAGATAGTCATTAACATGCTTGGTATAAGGGAATCCAAATAGATAGTCCATGGAGATAGATTCCTAGGGTTGTCTGGGAGTAGGCAGAGGAGTGTAGAGGCCTTTCTTCTTGATGGTTGGATCAGTGATAGCACAAGAATTGTTGGATCTGATATATTTTCCAATATCTTGTCGAATTTTTGGCTAATAAAAATACTACTATAGTATGGCCAAAGTTTTCTCCACACCAAAGTGCCTTGTGACCTGACTGTAGTGCACCTCCCAAATGATCTTGGCATGCTCACTTGAAGGAACACAATGGTGGCCTAGGTAGCAGAATAATGCATCCAGGAGGTGGAAATATGGAACTTTCTTGCCATCTAGTATGTGGTGACAAAATATTGATCATTTTTGAATAGTTTTGGCCATCCATAGGTCTCATGGCCACAAGAGTTGAGAACAATAGTCATTGCAGCAACCAGGGAATGACTAATGCAATTTACAACATGATTGGTGTTGCCATTTTTGTATTTAATGTTCATGTGGATTGTTGCAGATAGGTATACCACTTCTAAAGGCGATCGTTTTGCAACTTCCCTTATGTCTGTATAAACTGAAGAGGCCAGTGATCTATGTGGATGGCCATCTCCTTCCCTAGAATGTAATTTTTCAATTACCAACAATCCTACATGATAGAATACATCTCTTTATGGTAGGTGAGGTACTTCTGAATTGTATTGGAAAGTGTCTCACTGTGATAGGCCACCAGATGCTCATGCTAGGTGAGGATTGTACTAATAGCATAATTAAAGGCATCTCTCTCACTTCCAAATGGATTTTGTAGTTCTGGAAATGTGAGTACAGGTGAAAAGCAATGGCAGTGCTTCAGATTAATGAATTAATTATGATGGGAATCAAAGTAGAAATGTTTCTCTTTCACTCCGCCCTTCACAATGTGACTCAAAGTCCAAGTGATATGTGGGAATCCCAAAAAGAACCTCCAATAAAAATTGGCAAGGCCCAAAAATATGCGAAACTCTATTAGAGTGGTCTAGGATGGCCAATCCACAATGACTTGGATCTTAGCTAGATCAACATGCACACCTTGCTCATCTATGATGTAACCTAGATATTGGACTTGCCTCATGCCAAAGGTGCATTTCTTCAAGTTCGCACATGACTTGTGTTGTCGTTAGGGTTTGAAGAACCTACCGAATGTGTTGCAAGTTCTCTTCCAAACTCTTGCTAAAGATGAGGATGTCATCCAGAGAAACAACTACGAATGATTTGGTGAAGGGCCACAAGATGTCATCCATTAGTCTCATAAAAGTAGTAGGGGAATATGTCAACCTGAAAGGCATGACCAACCATTCGAAAATGCCTTCCTTAGATTTGAAAATGGTCTTCCATACATCTATGGGCTCTATTGGAACCTAGTGATAACCAAAATTCAAATCGATCTTGCTGAAATACTTGGTCCCCTTGAGCTACTCCAAAAGTTCATTAATCAGTGGGATTGGACACCTATTCATGATAGTGATTTTTTTAGTTCCCAGTAATTAATGTAGAGTCTCTATGTCCCATCCTTATTTTGTGAAAGCATAATCGGGCTCCCACAAGGTTAGTAATTTGGTCGAATGTGTCGTTTTCCAGCAACTCTTGGATCAACCACATGAGCTCTTCATTTCTAGAATGGAGCGATGGTATATCAACCCATTAGGTAGAGGTTCTCCTAGATTTATATTGATCGGATGCTTCACCTGAAAAAGCAAAGGTACCCCTGTGGGTGAGGAAAATATGTCCCTGTATTCTTCCATGACTTTATCCGCTTGCTTTTGATGCATGGAGGAACCCTTCCTAGGGGCCATGAATGTAGCCATGATATTCCCCTTACTTTTAGAGTGAATAAAAAAGAAAAACAAATTCCAAGTCTGGGAGGTAATCTTACTGCATTTCATAGTAGAGATCAAAGAGATGGAAGTAGGTAGGGCTACCTCTGGTATCTTATATAACATATTTCCCAAAGTAATAATAATAGTGCGAGGCCTAGACTCATACATAACATAACACTTCCACAAGTATGGTTGGAATAATAATACATCACAAAATTCAAGAGAAGCAATGTCACAGAGTACCTCATCTGTGAAGGGTTTGATGTTGTAGGGAAGGTGGAAATGTTGGTTGACGCAGAGACCTTGTCCTTGGTGGAACCACCTGATGGTGTATGGCTATAAGTGTGGTGTAGTCAACAGGTCCAACTACTTAAGGAATTATTCTTAGATGAGGTTCTCTTGGCTCCCGTTGTCGACAATGAAATGCAACGAAAACCCCTTCAACCACATCTATGAGTGGAAGAGATGCTCCCCTTCCTCTAGTTATTTAGGATGAATATTCTAGACCTTATTTATGGTAACATTGCTGCTGACCTCTGCATCAATAATTTGCTTCCATTTTTCATTCCCCTTGTTGGGGTTTAACTCTGAGTCGAAACATGCATCAGACTTCGAAGCCTTCTACTCGATCACTAGTGACTACTTGGCATGAAACTCACTTGGGTTATGAGTGGGGTTGTTGTGGAACTCACACCACTTCCTTGTGTCCTTCTTCATCTTCATGGTGTTGCTCTTTTCTTGTAGCTTTGGTGGGCTATCCTTAGTCACCCCACCTTGGATTTTTCCTTTATTCTATGGTTTGGTGGCCCCTTTTCCCTGCTACATATTCACATATCTAAAGTCCTGCTTCTTGTTTTTAAATTTTTATTCAATCTTGGCAACATATCAGTATGTTGGACCAAATGAGGAGATGTCTAGGAAATCCATTTCTTCCTAAATGTATTTGTTTAGATAGTCTCGGTCCTTGAGAACTAGATATTTCTCAGAGTCTTTGATACCCAGATTTGTGTGTAGAGTATGAAAAATATTTGTGAACTCATGCACATCTTGGTACCTTTGCTGCCATAGTGTGGTCCATTTATGTATTTATCCTCATAGCTCCCCACGATCTAATATTGTTCCTTGATAGCGTCTCAGAAAGAGTTCCAAGTGGGCACAACAATGAAAAGAGAGGGTTCCTTGACCCTTTTATTAGAGTAATTCTGACACCATTCCTTGACATGGGGAGCAACTTTAAGTAGTGCAAAAGTAATATTTTCCCTATCGAAGAAATTATGAACAAAAAAATCACCCTCCAACATATTTAGCCATTTATCTACAACATTTGCATCTATTTGAAATTTGAATATAGGGAAATTGAAGTTCTTTCGTAACTTGAAAGGGGCGGCACCTCCGAATGGACTATTGGATGAAGATGCATCACTGGTGGGCATCCATCAAAGGATCTAGGAAAGGTTGTCCATCATCTCATTCCTTTGCCAATCAAGGGCTTCTTCAAGGCAAAATTTGATAGGATCTCCTGCTCCCTTGCCTTTCTTTTCTTTCGCCACGGGAGGCCTTCAATGTCAGTAGGGGAAATCTTGCAAGGGTTCAACCAGTCTAAGTTCCAACTCCTTATACCTCAACCTTGTTGGGGACATGCACAAAGAAAAAAAGAAAGAGAAGACCACTCTAACACCACTAATACAAAATTATGCAGGAACAAAATGAAATATAGATATAAATAGAAAAACAAAGCTACAAAAAGAACATAAATTTAGATATCATTTTTGGGATTCAACTGCGTTAAGTAAGTCATTCAAACGTATGACCATTTCCATGAGAGGTAGTCGTAACTGACTAATTTCTCATGATTTTTGAATAGTTCACTTAGCACTCA